>PISX010017549.1:0-43954 GCA_004024625.1 Mellivora capensis
TGTGCCTTGCATTTTCAACATTTTATTCCTGTTCCAATGGTCACAGTTAGACACTGGCATCACAGTGCTGTGCTTAAAAAGTGAATGCTGCGCAGTGACTGTGCGGCCATTTGTCACCGACGGGCGCCTTGGCTGCCGCAGTCTAGTTTCCACCTTTCCTAAGGGTCTGAAAACACGATTGATTTATTTGACTATTATTTGAGATGGATGAATATTTAGAACCACTTCATATGAGCTAAGTCTTCACTCAAGAAATATCATTAACTTGAAAATTCATCCGAAAGATTGCCAAGACCTTGCAAGCCTTATATTCCAGTCTGTGTTTAATACAGTAGAATTCTAGCAGTAGAAAAACAATTCAGGCACTTCTTGTAAAGGTTGTTTTGGTAATAGAATTTAACCTGTTGTCAGTATTTTCTTATTTCTAAAGATGGTGTAACTTTAAAACATTGTATTTTGTTGATTTCCAGGTCCCTCCTTGTGGTCCATTTCTGGGCGCCATGGGCCCCACAGTGTGCTCAGATGAACGACGTGATGGCAGAACTGGCCAAAGAACAGCCTCGAGTTTCATTTGTGAAGGTATTATGTTTGTGGCGCCACGTTTTTTATGAGGCAGACTGCATTTTATCAACACAAGGGAAGAGGGATGTGAAATTCCACATGTTTATAATTGCCGTTAGTGTTCTTTTTGCAGTAGATTGTTATTATTTTATTTTTTAAAAAGATTTTATTTATTTATTTGTCAGAGAGAGTGAGCACAGGCAGACAGAGTGGCAGGGAGAAGCAGGCTCCCTGCCGAGCAAGGAGCCGGATGTGGGACTCGATCCCAAGACGCTGGGATCATGACCTGAGCTGAAGGCAGCCGCTTAACCAACTGAGCCACCCAGGCGTCCCTTATTATTATTTTAAAGGTTTATTAAGTGAAGATCTAGAAAAAGCTCTTAAGAGCAAGGGGATCTTGACAGAGTTGCCTGCAGTAGATTATTCTTAAAAATCTTAAAATTGTTTTGCATTTCTCAAGTACCAAGTATTGTGGTCATCACCACACTTTCCCTAACACATGTGTGGTGGGAGGACAGAACTAGTAAATTGCAGAGTGGGCAGTGGGGATGTTTTCCAGCAGAAGCAGCCAGATCATTCACTGCGGATCATTGTGGTTTGGATATAGTAAAAATATTAACAAAGCTTCATTGAAGAGCAAGGTGTGATGTGGAAAGCCAGTGAAGGGAGGTATGTGGAGGCCGCCAGGGAGCAGGGGAACAGGAAGAAGCAGCTGTCTGCGATCCGGTAAATGCAGACCTGCAAGAGAAATGGAAAGCTTTTCTCACCTGTTTAGGAAGCAGAGGAGAAAAGAACCCAGCATCTCCCTGCCTTGCCTTGTTTTACCCAGCTTCGAACACTCTGCATCCCAGGTTTGTCTCTTGTGGGGGCACGCCCTGGGAAGGTGATGGTTGAGGCTGTAGATCAGCTCACTTGGTTGAGCACATTTAATGCCATCATTCAGGACTCAGTCTTGGTTGAGGCAACAAAGCCCAAATAGGAGTCAGGAATCTTAGAAATGAAGTTTTGGGAAGGGAGGCACACCCTGTATTCAAGAACTTGAATCCTTAGGATTTAAAGAAACAAAAAGTGCCAAATCCTTATTTTTTAAAACCAGAATTAGAGAGTTGAGAGCACATGTTGACATATATACCCATATATATGGGGCTAAAAGTGGTATCTTCTGTATTTTCTGCTTTTTATGTAAACTGAAAACAGTTCTAACAGGCTAATTAATCTGTGTAATAGGTGATGTAATTTTCAGGCAATTTCTACACAGGTAAGTGTGCTTCAAATAGGTGTTGCAGTTAGATGTCTCAAAATCAGAACAGCGTAAAAGGTATACAGTGAGAACGCTCCCCCATACCTTCCCTGTCAGCCCTGGTATCCCACCCTATAAAGAAGGGACTGCTTATATTAATTTTGCATGAATCTTTTCAGTGTTTTTTATGAAGGTAGAGCAAATATAGATGTAATAGTTAGCTTTTTAAAATTTAAGGACTTATTTAAAATTCCAATGAAACGTGTAATGTAACCTTAGAATGTAACCCTAAAATGTCCAATATAAATAATAGAAGGAGACATTAAAACTGCATGTTTGGTCAGCGATAAAAGATAATGATTACCAGTGAAATGAATGATTAAACATTTCAATCATAAGATTAATCAAGATGATGGTAATTGTTGCATGTCTGGTTTTATGTGTATAATGTTACTGGTTAGGTAGCACATTGTTCTTAGTTGCCATCTGAATGATTTATTTAAAGCGACTATAGAATTACTTCTCACATTGGAACCACACTTGGCAGTGAGATTTTAAGTTGTTGAAGTGCTTAAGTGTCTGAGTAAGCCAGGGATTGGGAAGTCCTTATCTGTCGGGGACACCTGAACCTGAGTGCACCTGCTCTTCCTGGGAGGGCTGACAGCATGAGGTGGGTAGTTCTCCCAGGAGGCGTTGCTTTCTGGAAATTCACTCTGTGGAGCAGTTTCCCTTTTCTTCCCCCCCCCTCTTTTTATTTTTTTTATTTTTTAGGATTTTATTTATTTTAGAAAGAGAGCACATGAGTGGAGGGGAGCTGCATTGGGTGGGTGGGGGGGCCCGAGGGAAGAATTTCAAAATCTCAAGAGGCTTTGCACTGAGCACGGAGCCTGACACAGGGCTCCATCTCACAACCCTGAGATCATGACCTGAACTGAAACCAAGAGTTGGATGCTCAAGCAACTGAGTTACCCAGGCATCCCAGTAGTGTTTCTTTTAAATGGTAAAAATAATTTGCATGGAGTTTATAAGGTAGGTAATTTAAATGTTGAGCAAGTAAGTGAAATATTTGAGATCTGTTGGTATGCTCCAGTAAGAGAGGATGCAGTTCATTTAAAGAGAGTTCGCTTTTGTTAGAGCTGTTGAGCCATCTCGGGTAGGGAACCCATGTTCTGCCACCTCTGTCTTTTAATTTGATTTCTTAGTTTGTTTGTTTTTTTCCCTCTTTTTATTTAAAGATACTGTTTGAGAGAGAGTAAGAGAGAGTGCACGAGCTCTGTGATGGGGGGGGGTGGCATAGGGAGAAGGAGAAGCAGACTCCCCACTGAGCAGGGAGCCTGATGTAGGACTTGATCCCAGGACCCTGAAATCATGATCTGAGCCAAAGGCAGGCGCCCAACTGACTGAGCCACCCAGGTTCCCCTAGTCTGGCATTTTTGATTTGTGAATTATAGAGATCAATTGATTCCTTAACTTACATTTAGAAAATCATTGTATTAGGTGATCTTAAACATGATGTTTTGAAGAGTTTGAATATAAAGTTTTGTGACCATAAATAATTTCTTACTTTGTGGATGATGGAAAAGCAATACCTGAGAAAAGTGAGCGTGCATTTTGGCCTGGGTATCCTGCTCACTGGAACAGGTTGCTGAGAGGCAGGACCCATAGGTTTACTGGAGCTGAATGAGCACACTTTTCCTTGTACTGATGGCGCAGTGACGAGGGCTCCCATGCTCCTCGGCACCATGCTGTGTGTCCTCTCCTACGCTGGCCACCCTGTCGAGACCTCCCCGAGGCTCTGGGCCCCAGGCGGAGGGTTGCCCGCATCCAAGGGCTTAGAGGAGATACACGAGTTGTTTGTACAGCTGAAAGTCTTATTGAAAACTTAACATTTGTTCAGAATAAAATTAAATGGTGAATTAAAATGTTACATGCCTTTGCTTTTCAAATTATGTAAAGTCAGCTTGTTGGCACTTTATTGTTTAATCACTTGTTTGGGAGATAGAATCTTTCAAGATCTAGTGTCTGGTAGAGAGGTAGGAAGGAGGAAGAGAAGCATAAGGCTCCTTGTGATGGGAAAGCTGGGTACCACTAGTTCTGTTTGAGGTCCAGATCGAATTCATCTTTTTATAGGAGTGGCCATTCATTTTTAACTTTACATTTGATTTTATTATGATTTAGTTATTGAAGTTGTTTTAACTTTACATTTGATTTTATTATGATTTAATAAAATCATAATAAAATGCATTTGATTTTATTATGATTTAATAAAATCATAATAAATGATTTAATAAAATCATGTTACATATGATTTTATTATGATTCAAGTTATTGAAATTTTATTCAATTTTTAAATTATTAAATTTATCATTACTTTTTCTCCAAATTAAAGTTGTATGTTGTTAAAGTACTCAACACGATGATTCAATTCAAATCCATTTTCTGTGAAGTCTCCTGTGTATTCCTGTGGCTTTTTTTTTCCTTTCATCTCCAAACTTAGTCTGTGTCATTGGTTCAACTGTTAGTTAGAGACTCTTGTGTTTTTTCTGGTCTGTCATTTAATTTCCTGTTTTAATTGGCTTTTTTCTTTTTTTCTTTTTTTTTTTTTTTTAAAGGGAGAGCACTTGTTGGGGAGGGGTGAGGGAAGGAAGGGAGAGAGAGAATCCCAAGCAGACTTCATCCCCAGCCCAGAGCCCAACGTGGGGCTTGATCTCACAACCCTGAGATTATGATCTGAGCGAAAATCAAGCGGGACACCCAACCCACTCACCTACCCAGATGTGCCTTGTTTGTTCTTGACTAGATGGTGGGGTACTTGAAATAGAGACCTTTACCTTACCTTGTTTTCATTGCTTTCCTTTGTGTAGGTGGCCCCCACCTTCTGTGTCACCCTCCCGCACCCCTCTTCCAGCTTGGTATTCTGATCTAGCTAGGCTGTGGTATTCATTTTCCTTTACAGTGCACTTTAGTACATAAATTCTCAAAGTCAGGCCTATTGGCCGCCTGGCTGGTGAGGTGTGCACTACTGTGTTTCATTTAGTAATGATCTTGTTACACTGTACCTGCCGTACTTGGAATTTTATTGTGTCCATGGTCGCTTTAGGTATGATGGTGGAGGAATAGAGGGAGTTATATACTTAAATTAGCATTTTTTTATTTTCAGAAACTAAGACTTGTTTTAGTTTGATGTGTCGTTGAATATGCAAGCATCTTAAAATACAGTTTATAGTATTTAATTTCTAAGGGTTTATATAATCAGTATAGATAATTTCTATGTGGTTAAAGAAATGTTTTATTCTAAATGTCTGTACAATTAGCTTGTGTAAACAAACAATGTCGGGCAATCTCCAGAAGGGTACTAACCAGCTGTCTAGCTAGGTACCACTTAGCTGAATTCCTGTTTTTTCAGCACCAGAGAATACTGGTATAATAATAATAATAATCATAATAATCATAATGATGATAACGATGATGATGGCATTTTAGAGAACATATGTAGGATTCCATTTTGGGGGGACTCTTAAAAATGCCTCTCAGATAATTTAAGTAGAATTGCTAAATCTTAAAAATACCCCAGTTTTAATTTATCCTATTTGGGTAATAAAAAAGTACAAATAATTGACAAAGTTTATTAGTTATTCCTGGGCTAAGTTTGGTAAAGGGCTTTTAAAAGCTACCAAAAAGTTTGATTTATATATCTATCTGGACAAAGAATTTGGTTTTGAAAAATTTTCCTTTTAGATCACATGTCACAAGAGTTAGAAAGAAGCCTCTTTATAAAGCTTAACGAAATGTCTCTGAAGGTCAGGTTTAATTGTTCGCAGCCTTGGGGATCAGGACCACCCTGGCCAGTGGTCAGTGCCATTGTAGGGTTAGCAGTAGCGACCAACATTTGTTCAGTATTGTGTTAGAATTTATTTATCTAACACTTATATGCCACCATTATGCTAGTCACTGGGAGTACAGAACAGTAGGGACATCGAGTCCCATATAACCAAAGTAATTTCAGATAGTAGTAAGTTCTGAAAAGAAGGAAACAGGCCATTGAAGAGGAGGACTTGGGGGTGGGTGGGTTCTTTATTTGGGTTGGGCTAGAGAGGTGTATCTTGTAAGGGAAAGCAGGAACGTGAAAAGGAGTTATTGGAAGAGCTGGGGATGAACTTTTAGACTGTATATCAGCAAGTGAACACTGTTGGAGGGCCAACAGGAGGCCGGTGGAGCTAATGGAGGAGGAGAGGTTATGGCTAGAGGTTGGAGAGGTAGGGAAGAGCCAGATGACCTTGTGGACACTGGAAGAGTTTGGGCATTATTTTGAGTGCAGTGGAAGTGACACACAATTGGATTTCTGTTAAGTTGATTCCTCCAGCTGTCCTGTGGGGAGTGGTTTGAAGTGGGGGAAGGAAGGATGCAGACGAGAAGCAAGTACACTCATTAGGAAGCTGTTTTCACAGGCCAGTGACCCTGTGACTCGAGTGGAGAGGGAGCATTGAAATGATGTGATGGTCTGATTTGGCTTGTATTTTGGAGGGGGAACCCAGAGGACCTGTTGATAGAATGGATGTCTGGTGAGGGAAATGGATTAATCAAAATTGTCTCTTTTTTGATTGGATCATCTGGATGGATTAAAGAGATCAAGATGCCGTGGGGAGGAACAGGTTTAGTGGGAGACACCTAGTAGAGATCTGAGCGCAGATGTTGAGTGTATAGCTCGGAGGTGATGGGGGAAGGTCTGGCCTGGATACAATTTGGGCGTTGTTGCCATATTGGTGTTACTTAGAGCCACAGGGTTGGAGGAGACCACTGAGGGAGAATGAGGATAAATAGGAGAAGTGCACTCAGAACCAAGTCCTGGGATGTCCCAGCCATGTAGAGGTTGGGCAGATGTGAAGGAAGAAGCCAGAGAGACTGTCTCAGAGTTCGGGAAAAAGAAACAATGGGAAGCCAAGTGAAGGCTTGGTGAGAAGGTGGGTGTTGTCACACGGATGATACTGAAAAGTCAGTAAAATGAGGAAAGAGGATTTGCTGAAATGGCAGCATGGCAGTGTAGAGCAGAACTTGGCTCTGGAGCCACACTTGCCCTGCTCCACCACTCAAGAGTGTTGGAATCTTGGCTGATTTATCTAACCTTGTTAAGTGCCAGTTTTTTCTGGAAGTTAGGTGTGATAAGCTCCTAACAGCATCTGTTACTGTGCCTTGAGTACACAGAATGCACTTAAAACAGTGTGTGGCCTAGATTAGTCTTAGATATTAACCATTACTATCTTAGTGGTCTTTGGTGACCCTGGAGGGAGTGATTTCCCTTGCTGTGGTAACACCTCCCTGCCTCTCTTCACCCCACTCCACAGACATAAAGCAGACTTCAGGGGAAGGGTCCGACGTTGCGAGTCATGGTTCAGCAAGCAAGTGGTTCCCACCAAAGGCATTTTGTCTGAGATTCCGTTCTGGAAATGTTCATGTTTGATGGATGCTCAAGTCATGTGTAAATCTTGTCTTTGAAATTTCATCTTTCTTTTTGATGGATACAGTAGAAAAAGTGTACCACGATACAGTGAAAAAAGCATAGGTTTTATAGTCAAGCAAACTTGTGTTTGTTTCTTAGCTCTACTAATTAACCGTGTGTCTTTGGACAAGTTATGTCTTTACCTAGCCACCGTTCCGTATTACACACCTTTCCAGGTTTTAATTTAGTAATTTAGGCCACTGTCTGCAAAGGGCTTGTCACGGTTTGTGGCGTTGGGCAGGCTTTCCAGGAAAGATTGCTGCTACCGATCACCTTTGGTCTTTTCTGAGTGCAGGTCAGTGTTCAGTACTCTTTATTTTCATTGATAGAACTGTCATGTTGTTTTACATCCAGTAAAAATATTCCCAACGAATTTCAGTGTGCAAAGGTTTTCGAACTTCAGGTACCCTTGATGTTCTGGGGAATGGGTTTGCCTTCAGTGGCACTGCTGGCCGGTGCTCGGGGGAACTTGTCTGTCACCACTGCCTTACTAAGATGTCACCGCTGTCTTATTAAGAGCACATCTTCCTGGGAGCTGCTTTGCGAGAGGCGCATGTGGTGATCTTCCTGGCTTTAGGAATTTCAAAAGGATTGTTTGCTTTCTGGAAAAATTGTCATTAAGGAAGACTGTTGGAAACCAGCAGGAACATGAGAAGGGTCAACTTTTAGCCACAGAGAAGACTGTTTTTGAGTCCAGATGCTTCCTGGTCTGGTTTTTTAGGTTGTGGGTTTCTTTCTTTCTTTCTTTCTTTTTTTTCTTCTCTTCTTAGTATTGCCCCTTTTTAAAATTTGTCTTATTTTGCAGTTAGAGTCCAGTAGTACCAAAGGTAGGCATAGTAACTGAGCCTAACCCAATGCCAAAGTGTGGTGGGCACTCGAGAGATTATTTGAAAGAAAGAAAATAATGGAACACCTTAATCATTGCCTTTTCTGTTCCTCTTTGGTCTGAGTGTGCAATTGTATGAAAGAAAACAACACAGAAGTTTTAAAAACTTTGAGAAAGTATGTTCTAAATAGATGTCTCCAAATGCTTTGTCTTCTCCTTGTTCATTTTTTCAGGTTTATTGGACAGTGGATATTGATTTAAAATGTGTATAATTTTCACCTTAGTACATTTTGAAAAATGAAAATAATTAAAAATATTGTTTCAAAAAGGTGTTTAAAGAAAAAAAAATAAAGTAGGAAAAGAGCACCCAAGAAATATGTGAAATGGAAAGTAGGAAGCAAAGACAAATGACTCTGCCTCCCACTTACCGTCAGGGTTCATTTGGATAGATATATAGTGGCTTGGGGAAAGTGCTAGATAAAAATAGTGTTTCAAGCCCAGTGGAAATCTTTCATTCCTGGAAAAATACAGGATATGTATTTTTAAATCTTTTAACAATATAATTTATCAATAAATTTTATTTCCTACAGGTATAATGTGAATACAGATTTTTATTGGTTTTAAAGAGTTTATATTAAATTGACAGTCCTATGAGGGAAGGATATAATATTATGTCTTGGTTTTTCTCAAAGTGTATGGTTTAGAAAGTTCTACGTAAATAGCGTACAGGAATTGTGTTCTAATTACTTAGAGTTGAGTTATTAAATGTGTTTAAAATTCATATGTCAGATAGCACATCATATCTTGTTGAGGGGCCTCAAGGAGATTACCAGGCAGAATGCAGTCATCTTATTTAAAATGCATTTAAATGTGTGAACAGACCCAGAAGCAAATAGCCTAGCAAGACATCTGCTTAGAATCCGCAGCCTTGCAGGAGTTAACGGTAAAATTGATCAGACATCAATAGTTTATTGAAGAAATACTCCTTTTTGCTCCATAATTTGCAGAAGGCTACAGCTGTCAGTCGTGATGTACTGCCTCTTGAAATTAGTCAATAGAGCAAACAGCAAGAATTGCTGTGGGCAGAAAATAAGCGCTGTAATCATGACATAACTGGGGTCAGTGATTTATGGATTCCAATATAGTAGTAGCTGCATATGATTGAGAATTTACTAGGTCACTAGTGCACCAAAAATTTTATTCACAGCCTCCAGGCATCTCTTGAAATGTGCAACAAAATAAAACCCTCTGAACCTGTTTTGACACTGCAGACCCAGTGATGAGGCGCCAGCCCAGCGAGTCTCATTTAAATGTAAATCCTCCCGTACTCTTTAAAAACATCAACTACTTGAAGGGATGATGCATGTGAAGCTGATTTACATATTGAAGTAGTAAAAAAAAGGACCTTTTTATAATCAAGCTTTAAATTCTTTTATTTTAAAGTTGGAAGCTGAAGCTGTTCCTGAAGTATCTGAAAAATATGAAATTAGTTCTGTTCCCACCTTTCTGTTTTTCAAGGTAAGGATAAAGATGGCACAAGAGATCCTGCATCTGTCGTGGGCCACGGGGCTCTGTCTTGGTCTCTTTACCCTCTCCCCGATACCTGAACATTCAGCACTTGGTTGTTCCTGGCTTTGCCCTGTCTTCTCATAGTCTCCGTGCGCTTGCACTGACGCAGAAGCTTGGCCTGGGGATCCTGAAGAAGTGACATGGGCAGTCAGAGTTGGGGGTTCTAGACAACAATCCAGATACTTGACTGTAGACCAAAATGTTCCCTGAGTTGCGTAAAAGTGGTTACTTAGGGCCTGTGCCTGGGCATAATGGAACATCTGGCTGGTCCTGGTTTGATTAATGACTCTCTTAGGAAGCAGGTGCAAAGCGTGCTTTAGGGCACCCCGGAGTGTTACCACGTTCCCCCCCAATACCGCATTTATACTCAGTAATAGATTTGTCCCAGTGAGGGTGGGGAAATTTTTTCTGTTTTAGGTCAGACTCTGATCTGGTTTGACTTTGAGGCATGGTGATGTTCTCCTAGTATGTTTACAAAAAGAGAAAAAAGAAGACAATTATGTATTTCTAAAATTGAAGTGCATCTGGCAGTTGGTAATCAGGTTTAAAAAACATCTAATAATAGCGTTGATGCCTTTAAAAATTGGCTGGAGCTGTGAGTTCATACTTGTTAAAATTTTGGATCTTAAAAGGGATGATGGAAGAACGCCACACATATTCTAAACGACTTTTTTAACTTCAGAATTCTCAGAAAATTGACCGATTAGATGGTGCACATGCCCCTGAGTTGACCAAAAAAGTTCAGCGACATGCATCTAGCGGCTCCTTCCCACCCAGTGGTAACGAGCATCCTAAAGAAGATCTCAACCTTCGCCTGAAGAAATTAACTCATGCCGCCCCTTGCATGTTGTTTATGAAAGGAACTCCACAGGAGCCGCGCTGTGGTAAGAAGCTGCTTTCACAAGGACACACACGGAATGGGTGCTTTACCAGTGTGGGGCACGGCCAGGTGCCCGTCTCTGTTGAGATACCTTTAGAAAATCCGGAGAGTTGTAATTCCCACTGGCATTCTGTCGTGTGGTGGTGAGAGTTAGTGTGCAGCAGACACAGAGAATGCTGGAACCCAGAGGCAGCTTAGAAATCACCTGATTGAAGATTTTTGTTTTATTTACATAAATACCCAAAGAGGGGGAGGCCATTCAGGTCACCTTGGAGCGGAGTTGGGATTAGGTTCCAGCCACCACGTTGCTGTCCCCTGAATGGGCTTTTTGTCTGCCCAGTTCATTTTGCTATTAACTGTTTCCTGGCTTTCTTAGCAGTCTCTCTTGACTCATGTCGTCCAGGTTCAGCAGTTTAAAAATATGTAGAATTTTGGTGGCATTCCTCTCTCCCCTGTGCTTTTACCTTCCTTCTTGTCCCAGAGTCGGATTATGTGACCGCGGTGTTCACCTGTTGCTTATAGGTGCTAATAATGGAAAGATTCTGAATTCTGTGGCTTATGGTGACTCTTATTTTCTGTACATATATGCTTGTAATTTTGTTCTTAAGTGAGTTTTAGAGTTTATTCGACCCCTCTGGTATTGGGTTGATGTTATTTTCTTTTTACTATGCCTAGTGCAGCGTTATTAAGCTTCATAATTGAGCATTTAATGCCCTTTGATGGTGCTGTTGAGAATCTGAGAGTGTTTGTTTCAACTGTACAGGAGGGAGTTTACTAAGATACGCAGCAGTAAAATAGAATGTGCTACTGATCCAATTACTGCGTGTCCGGTGTGACTTTATAAAAACAACCTAGCTTCCAGTGTAAATTTAATTGTAATTGGTTAATTGTAACCTATATGGTTAGCAAATTACATATTAGATCATGAAAGTCTAGTTTTAAAAATAAGGTTTCATCTTGAGTCCTGTCTTAAAAAGGTAAAGAAGTGGTTCCTTTTTCTCTCAGTTCTACTTGAAAAATGTCCTTGCTATTATTTACATATCAGGTAATGCCTGCTATTTATATGTTGAAAAGCCTCATTTCTAGGGGCGCCTGGGTGGCTCAGTGGGTTAAAGCCTCTGCCTCCAGCTCAGGTCATGATCCCAGGGTCCTGGGATCGAGCCCCGCATCGGGCTCTCTGCTCAGCGGGGAGCCTGCTTCCTCCTCTCTCTCTGCCTCTCTGCTTACTTGTGATCTCTGTCTGTCAAATACATAAATAAAATCTTCAAGAAAAAGAAAAAGAGAAACTTCATTTCTACTAGAATTAACCCCAGATAGCAACAGCTGGCCTCTGTTGTGCTGGTTTGTTTTTAATAGTGGTTGCAACTTGTTTACTTTCTCTATCAGGCAGGAAAATCATTTCTGATACTTTCTGTGGTGACCTGAGAACAGGGACTTACAACACGAGTGTGATGGGTTTTATTTAGTGCCGTCCTTGCGTCCTGAACCGCGGGGGACTGCTGTCAGACGCGGATGAGCCCGTGGGACGGGTCCTACGCCGTAAGCCTTCGGGAAAACTCTTCTTGGGATTGGCACAGGAGCATTCTCTCACTCCTTTCTGAGTGAGAGCCCGAGAGGACGGGGAGGTGGTAAAAGTGCAGCTTGGGAAGGGGTGCTAAGCGTGGGGGGGGGGGAGCGTGGTGCGGCAGGAAGCGTGGTGGCCAGATGTCACTGCAGGTGAGCTGCATCCCGACACCACCTTATGCCCCTGCCCTGGTGATGTAGGTACAGGTCAGTAACCCTCCCTGAGCCCTCACTACTTCCTTCGCTGGTGTTGGGGTTGGAGCCAGTCTTGGAGATCCTTTTCAGATCAGATGTTGTATGATTATTCAAGTAAGTTAGAATTATGCTTAGAGATAGTCATTTTCCTGCTTACCTTTTTATTAGACTTAATGTATAATGTTTTTCTAGCCATTTGTATATTAACTGCCTGACATTTAGAAGACTATAAATAAGGTAGAATAAAAAAGAAGCTTTATAACATGTCAGAACAATCTGAAAAACACAGTATTATAGACATTTAGATAATAAAAGATGTAATTAGGGAATTTGAAAGAAATTTTTAGATATATATATGATTTACCAGTTACAGTTTCATTCCAAACAAGTACTTGCTTTATTCTTTATAATTTCTTAAAAAATTTTATCTATTTTGGAGAGAGGGAGAGAGAGATTGATTGATTGGTGGGGGGAGGGGCAGAGGGCCTTTCAAGGAGACCCCCTGCTGAGCTCAGAGCCCCACACCAGACTGGATGCCACGACCCCAAGGTCATAACCAGAGCCCAAATCATGAGTTGGATACTAACCTGACCAAGCCCCCCCACCGGCATTCCTATTCTTTATCATTTTTAGAATTATTTTTAACAGGATTCTGTTTCCTAATGTCTTGATTTCTGTAACAGCATGTCTTTCTGTCAGATGTAGTAAATATGTGACATAGGGTAAACAGATCATTTTAGAATGTAGGTATTCTTTAAAAAAACATCTACTCAAGGATTCAGTAGAAGGGATTTTTGCTGTGACTGCCCTGCCACTTCCTTCACTGATGCACCTCTGGCCCTGTTTTCCCCCTTCTCCGTGCCTGCAACACAACCGTCTGCATCTTCCATAGGCGCACACTTGACTTCACCCTCGTCCTTTCTGAGCTGCTTAGGGGGCAGGGGTTTGCTCTTGTGCTGGCACATCAGAGACGGAGCGTAGCCAGAGCCTCCTGTGTAGAAGCCGCGCCGTTCGTGCTCGGGAACGCACCTGGCTGGCGTTTCCATGTTTCGTGCAGGATTCCCGAGGAAGGCCTGGCCGTCAGTGGCACCCAGGACCCCCTTGGGTCCCGTTGTGGAGTAGGGCTGTGGTGAGTTTTGATTAGCTGGCCCCCACCTTGCTTTCAATTAATCAAAAACCATGATTTTGATTTAATGTTACTCACTAAAAAATTAGTGAGTAACATTAAATTTTTTCTCAAGGAAGCCCTGAAAGGCATTTCAGGGTCTGCCGTGGAGCCTGCTGGCTCTCAGCCCGACCCTTGCACACGTTACACCCTGTCTCCATCACTTTTCCTTTTGGGCTCTACCGGCAGAAGTGTGTTCGTGTGTTATGAGCCTGGCGCGTTGATAGGGTGTCTGTCGTTGAATTGGATTATCCTTATTCTGTGTTCCTCAGGAGGACTGGAGAGAGAGGGCGCTCATGTTTTAGGCAGATTTTCAAGAAGCACTGAGATGTCCATCTTTTTAAACAGAATGTTAAATCCTTGAACATGCCGGTTAATTAAGTTATTTGGGAATTCTTCTATCCATTTCAGTTAACAAAACTTTTAGCAAAGCAAAGGATATTTGAACCACGGGACAGACATTTCTTCTGCAGGAAAAGTCTCCCTTAGTGGGGTTTTCTTTTACAATCAGACACAAGCAGTGTAGGTTCAGAAGTGGGTTTTAGGGTTTTACTGGGACTGCATAGTGCTGGCCTGGCCCAGGTCGGTGCACTGTTCATGCCTCCTGTTGTGAGTACAGGCGACTGCGGACTGAAGCGCTGGTTGTGCGGCAGCTAAACGTGGTTCTCCCTTTTGTAAATATTTCTATGGCATGCATGCATTTTTCTTAAAAAAAAAAAAAAAGTGTGTAAATATTGTGTTATTGGTAGGAAGCCTTCTCACTATTTTATCCTTAAGCATAACATTTCCAGTCTGCTACTTTAACCCTTAAAAATGAAACATTACCCATCAGTCTTTCTAGTCTGCATGTAATTGCCTAAAGCTAAAATGAAGCTTTTCCTCAGCCTGTTACAGTAGAAATGAGTTAATATATTGGCAACAGAATAACCATCAGCAATCAGCCGTTAGCTGTTTACTAATGAACTCCCAGATGAATGAAAAAAATTTCAGAAGCAGTGTTTTACTTCAGGCTGTACATGAACTTAACACTTGAGTTGGAGGAACAGCAACTTATGTGCTGTACAAATAAATGCCAGTGCTTCATCCCAGTAAACTGTAGATCTGGAAGCGGCTGGAGCTCAGTAAAACATCCAGGTTTTAAGAGTAAAAGTGTTTTTGCATGACAGCAGGTGATGCCTGTTTTTGTAATTAATCTTATACCGAATTTTATGAGTTGATTTTATTTCAAAAGGCTGATGCTGTGAAATCCTGCAGAAATTTTGCCCCTGGAGAACAGGCCATTTTCTAGTGAATTATGACTGTGTTTGAAAAGCAGGATGGAAAGTGAGAGGAGTGATACAAAGTATTGAAAAACAATTGGGAAGAATTAGCTTACGGAAAGAAAGATATCCTCTTTTCAGATAAGACTAATAGATTTACAAAAGACTGATATTCACACTCTCACTCTTCAGTGCTAATGTCATAATCAGAAAATGGTGTCAAAAAAGTACAGGACAAAAATGTGTCACAGAAGTATAATAAAATCATGGAACATAAGATTGTCGTTACAGTGCAGTGAAAAAAAAAATCACATTACGTGCTTTAGGGAGTGTAAATAGTTTTTAAAAAGAGACTGTCAGGTTACGGTACCAGATGGGAAAGAACACTGTCGGTCTGTGGACAGTGTCTGTGTAACAACGGAGAAGACAGGTTCGAATCCAACGTGCCAGTTTCAACTGAAAGAACACATTCCTCCTTGACTTTTAATTTATTCTATTAGAGATGGCAAAAGACAGAGAAGAGCCAAACTGGGCGCACAGACCTAGTACAAGGCACTAGAAACCAAACAGTTGGGTTTCCAGTCTGTGTGCACAATGAGTGGCTAATGATGGCTGCTGTGGGGCTTTTCCTCCATCCAGTGGTGATTTGTAGAGATTCACAGACAGCAGAGCTGGGAGGGATGGTCTGGGGCATCCAGATCAGTCCTCTGATTGATGGGGAAGTGCAGGAAGGGGAGGGGGCCGGTGCAGGGCTCAATTGTTTGTCTCCCTGCTGGACTGAGCAGGTGCCAGGGCTTTCTGGCTAGAATTGTTTCTCCGACGACAAAAAATGTGCCTATTAGTAAGAGGAACATTGATAAATATGCACAGACTTTTAAACTCACAAGTGTGCTTTACAGTAAGCCATACTGGAGCACGTGATATAGTTCAAGGTCAGGTGAGGGGTTTTTGGAATTCATTTTTCTCTTTACGTGCTGCATAGGTGTGCTGATTAAGTCGTGGGTGAAACAGGCAGACTCTGTGGTCAGTAGCTAATGTGTGCTGTGAAGGAATAAGAAATCATGGGTATGAGAAAGAAGCTAAGTTCTTGATTTTCTTTATCCTTTGCAGGTTTCAGCAAGCAGATGGTGGAAATCCTTAACAAACATAATATTCAGTTTAGCAGTTTTGATATCTTCTCAGATGAAGAAGTTCGTCAGGGCCTCAAAACCTATTCCAACTGGCCCACCTATCCCCAGCTCTATGTTTCTGGAGAGCTCATAGGAGGACTTGATATAATTAAGGTTAGACCTGAGAAGTCTGTACTTTGTAAAGAATTTTCATTTAGAGCTCACTTTTCTAAGTACAGTAATGAATCTAGAGTATAAATTAATTTTTACATTTACAAAAATGAATCTGGGATATATATGAAATATTTCTGATGAATTGATTGATACTCTGTATTAACAAAGAGATTTATGTTGTGGTGAATGTTTTCTTAAATTTAGACGTGGGTTTATTTCAGGAGCTGGAGGCATCTGACGAACTAGATACAATTTGCCCTAAAGCTCCGAAATTAGAGGAAAGGTAAGTATTTTAAAAGTTTCAAATAGTCTACTGTTTAGTACTTTAAAAATATTTCTTAATTCTTGGTTTTTGCATTGCCCTTTCCATATAGAAATCAGGGATTTGTTTTTGTATGCCAAGGTCATAATTGTGTTGTTTGCAGTCAGATTAGCCATGCAAACTTGGGAAGGTCTCATTTACACTGGAGAAATTTTTACACGAAATTAATGATTAGGTGGAGGATATTCTTTGTTTTTATAGAAATATTACTGCTTCAGTGGACCAACTCAATTTTTCTCTGTGTTTTGGAGCTGAGACCCAGCGGTCCTGGTCCTCAGGTAGCAGCCCCTGCTCGGGGCATTGTCAGAGCACGGAGCGTGAAGGGTGTGGATGTGAGGGGCGCAGGCTTTGTGTGTGGTACGTGTGTAAACACTTCAGTTTCACACTGCCTTTCTAACCACGAGAACTTAGAATTCAAGATTTTGGAGCTGTAAAATTGGTCTTTGTTTTACGAAGGATCTCAATCAGCTTTTAAAGATTTTGTCTTATGGAAATTTTGGACTTTGGCCTGTTGGGAGGCTTAAAGGGATTTTTATTGTAATAAATTTGAATTAATGTAGAGATTTAAAGAAGAATTTTATTTTGAAATACATCAGTGTGTCAGCCATTCATAGTTTGGGCTTGAGTCTGTAAGGTGAAACTTCCTCTTGTAATTTTCTTGCTATTGAGCATTTTGAGAATTTCTAAAACTGTTTATAATAGCACCTCGTTTATCTGTCCTTGATTAATAAACAGTACCCCATATACGTCAAGCTGACCTCTAAGTGCCACATTTTCTCAAATGATTTGTACTCTTCCTTGCCTTTTTGATAGGACTGTGATGCTCCTAGTCCCTTTGTGGACTGCGCCCCCAGTTGTGTTCTTCGGGGGGAGGGGCAGAGGGAGAGAGAATCTCAAGCAGACGCCACACCCAACGCAGAGCCCGATGCGGGGCTCAGTCTCACGACCCTGAGATCATGAACTGAGCCGAAATCAAGAGTCGGATGCTCAACCGACTGAGTCGCCCGGGCGCGCGCCCAGTTGTGTTCTTTGTCATACCCCTGGGTGGCTTGTGGAGGCCCTGTGGCCCCCAACGTCCTGTGTGCTCGCTGTGTGCTCGCGTTTGCTTTCCGCCCGTCCTTCTCTGTCGAGTACACTCTTGCTGTCATTTGTGTCCCTGTCTTTATCACACCTGCTCTTTCTTCCTGACGTGCCATGTCTGTTTCCTGGGGCTCAGACACCGAAATTGAACCAGCCAGAGTCACAGGGAGGTTGTACAGGGGTGTGTATTCGTTGTACTTGGAGTGATCACTTGAAGTGCCGCCAGAGTGCAGAGAGCCCGAGCCTGAGCTCCCGGGTCTGGTGATGTCTCTGCGTGTGGATCGGAGGGACACGTTTGGGTTTCCTGGATCCAGATTGTTGTGTTACTATAGGTGACGGATGATGATCAGTGCCATATTCCTTATTTCTTTTCGGAGAGTCAGCCCAGAGTACTCTCTCCGAAGTGATCGTGACCTAGCTGTGAGCGTGAGTTGTGTGCTTCGTTTGTGATAACTTTGTTCTCTGAGGAGTGTGAGCTGTGAATGACCCAGAGCACCCAGTGGGAGGAGGATCCAGTGACCTGACCACCACGGGGCTCAGAGGGTCTGCAGCAGCCCCTTCTCATGATGCAGACTGTCCTGAGCTGGCTGCCTGGACCTTAGGCTAGACACAGGCAGCTGGCACTCCTGGCAGCAAGTGAGGGCGCAGGGTGTGAAAGCCGGCAGGCAGGGGGACACAGACTTAGGGTGGGGGCACTGGACTTGAGCAGCTAGTGCTGCCGGGTGTCGCAGCCCTTGGCACTTCCCCTGCTGCGGTGACCTTGTGGGCACTGGAGAGTACGGAGCTGTGTGCGGCCTCGTAGTGGAGCAGGGAGCATACAAGATCTGGTTTCGGAAGTGGTGGGTGGGCTCCCTGTATGGTCCCTTCTTGAACAATTCCTTATTGAGTTGGTTATTATTATATTTTTAGTGCTGTGAGTTGATGGGCTTGAATTGCAACTCGAAGGAACATTCATTGCCTTAAAAGCCATATTGTGTTTTATGGTGGCTCAGGGAGAGAATGAAATAAAGGAAAATGTCAATGCATTTGCTTGTTTAATGCCACTCAGAGCTGTGAACTATCATCCTGCTATCCCTCAAATATGCATGTTACTCCTGAAGCGGAGCAAAAGTGGTGTTTAATAATTGAGCTGAGCCATTTTATATCAATTTTCTCTCTTTAGGCTCAAAGTACTGACAAATAAAGCTTCTGTGATGCTCTTTATGAAAGGAAACAAACAGGTAAAGAACTCAAAAATGGTTTTATTTGTAATTTCTTTTGATGTTAACATTTGCAACAAGGGGACACTTAAATCTTTTTTCCTAGCTGTGGCTAATGAAGCTGTAGTGGCATCAGGAAGTTACCAGGCCTTAATTGGTGCTTATGGAGATCAAAGAAAGGAATCTACATTTTGCCTGACTTCATCATCAGCATCTCAGTGGGGTGCATTTCTTACTGCTGCCGAACTTGGTCGACACTTTTCACTCTGTCCTGGTTCTGTTAGCTGCTGTCCTGGCACCACTGTAGGCCGTGGGCTCATGTAGTGGGCTCTTTGGTCCCAATACCTCTGGAGTACCGGGAGCCTCGTAGCTCTTGGGGTGCGCAGCCCTCGATCGCCCTTGAAGAAGTGAGCACTGGAGAGATAAGCCCCGTGGCATCGAGCGTGGTCACCATTTGGTGAATGAATGAAACAGTTTGGCAGTTCTTGTTTGCAGTGGGTCGGCTTCCATAGCTTTTTGGATGAAGATACATGTTGGCTGGGCATCATTTTGAATATCAAGTTTGATAGATCACTTCCACCAACAGCTTGAGCAAAACTGATGATCGTTTATATTTGGACTGGAACGGAGATCTCCCGACACCGGGCTCTGCTATCTTCCTTTATTCTCAACCAGTTGCGGAGGTGGGCAGAGGGGGACAGTGTGGTCTGTTTCGGAGCTGGGGAGGCTAAAGCCATGAGAGGCGAGGCTGATGGAACAGAGAAACGTGCATTTACGTTCCCTGTGGCGCTGGCACTGCCCAGATGTGTGGGCTGCCCACTTAACCTCCCCGGGCTTCACTGCCCCGAGTGTAAATGGACGGGGTGCCTCAGGGATCATTGAGAATGAGGTTGTGATAGCTAGTGTGAGAGTTAACATAACATACAGTGGAACCAACTAGTTAACGTTAACTAGTCAGTGTAACTGTTACAGTGAAGTTAACGACTGGGAAGCTGGTAGTAAAGGTTTCAGCATCCTGGGGTCACTAGGGTAGGACCTAGATTCTTTGAGTGGTTCACTGATTTTATTAAAACAAAATAGAGGAAGTTAATACTTCTCAGGATGAAGTTATCGTTTTATATTTTCTTGGTGATTATTTAAAGCAAATTTTTATTCTCAAAATTCTCCAGTGTTTTCTGGAAGCCTGGCTGGTGTTGATATATTTTGGAAGCAGAATCATTTGTGCTGTTAAGTTTATATGGGGCCTCGGCGTTCCCATGGGATTGCTGGGATTTGGGGCCTGACAAGAACCATGTCGCAGTGCCATGACCTCAAAAAAAAAAGTCAGTACTCTATGAAGATAAATTTTAAAAAATGGGAGTGACTGTCTAGTTGGGAATAGGAAGATATGATCCTCATTGTTGCAGAAAGGTTAGGTGGGTTGAGGTCATGTGTTGAGAGTGAAATGGAGAAGGAATCGAACTGTAGAGCGTCGAGGCTCCCCTCAGGAAGGTTTGACCACAGAGCTTGTCAGGTTCCAGGACACGTGTCCTCCCCAGTGGTCATAGCCTGTATGTGCTGGGGCGTGTCCATGCCACCCTGGTGACTGACGTACCATGGGACCACGCCAGTGGGCTGCGTAGAAAATGTAATACATCTTTACTCATTTTTTTTTTTTCTTTTTCTTTTTCTACATTTAGGAAGCAAAGTGTGGATTCAGCAAACAGATTCTGGAAATACTAAATAGTACTGGGTACGTAAATCTTGGTTTCAAATGGTGTGTTTAAGAAGTTCCAACTTTTCGGGGCGCCTGGGTGGCTCCGTGGGTTAAGCCTCTGCCTTCGGCTCAGGTCATGGTCTCAGGGTCCTGGGGTTTGAGCCCCGCATTGGGCTCTCTGCTCAGCAGGGAGCCTGCTCCCCCTTTCTCTCTGCCTGCCTCTCTGCTTCTGATCTCTCTGTCAAATAAATAAAATCTTAAAAAAAAAAAAAATTCCAACTTTTCAGTTCTGCCACTGATGCCTCTTAGTTGTTACATCTGTAGCCATTTACTTTATTTTTGCTACAGTGTTTTATGAATGACTTGACTGAGACCACAATAGGGTTTCCTGGCCAGCGTCAACCAGTTGGTAAATAAAGGAGCTTCTTAGAAGGTGATCATTAAAGTTACCATTTGTCTACTTTCCCAGAAGAAAGTCCTTAACATGCGTAAAGATATTTTAGGGAAAGTGTATCAGAGGTTTTAAATTTTCCTTAAAATTACTCTCATTTCTAAACAGTGTATGAAACGGCTGGGGCATCTGCGGAGGTCGCCAGTGCATCTGAGAGGGGGGAAGTTAAATGGCGGTGTTCGTGCTTTTTGATCTGCTCAGCGGCGATGCTGACAGTTAAGGAAACTGCGTTGATTTTTCTGCTTAAAAACAAAACCACTTGTTTGGAGACGTTTCACCCATGTTCTATAGAGTTTATCAAATGTTTTGGCTTTTTAAAAAATTTCTTTTCTCACTACAGCTTCTTTTTAATATTACAAGTATTCTAGCCATAGCTTTAAACAGATTAACGAAACCTGTGAAGCTATGGGGAAGGTAATCTCTGAAATATGTAGATATTCACGGGCAGGGTTGAAAGTAGTCAGTTGTGTAGCACATGTTAAATACAACTCTAGGGACATAAAAAGCAAAATGACTGATTGCTTCACAAGAAGATTGTGACCATCTGCACAGGAGAGTCTAGTGTCTTATCTTGCTCTGGCCTGCTCCTTCCTCACTGCCCGTGGACATTGGAGAGGCTGGCTGGGTTCTGGTCATCAGTTTTTGTGGCCCCCTTTCTCTCTCTTTCCTCTGTCATAGCTCGCTGGCATGGTACGCTCAGTCCACCTGTCCCTCGTGATGGTGTGTCCTCTCGGGGTTTCCCTCCACAAGGCTGTGAGGCCAGAGCGCCGCAGCGCCGGGCCGTGGCGGCGTGTGTGTTTGGTGGAGGGCCTCCGAAACGTCGCTTTCTGCCCCCGCGTCTGTCTGATGTTTGGGTTTGCAAGCCCGGCTGTCCCAGAGCAGGGGGGCTTCTTGGGAGATGGAGTCCTCCCAGCTGCACACCTGTGATGCGCGGGGTGGGAGCCTTCTGGCTCTTTAGCTTGACCAGACTGATCTCGCTGAGAGCCGTCTGTCTGGAGAACGAGCTGCTGGCTTTGTGTTCCGGCGCCTCCACTCTGACGCTTTCCCTCCACTGGCCCAGCGACACGTCTTGAGGGGGTGTGTGCCAAGTGTCCACCGCATCTCTGTACAAGAACTTTCCGGAGATGCGTTGGCCATTACGAACACGCACGCGTGGGCCCAGTACCTCCTAGGACCCTCGGAGATGGTTCTGTAACTCATCGCTTTTACGACATTGTCCAGATTAGCACCTGCCTCCTTCAGCTCACCTTGAAGGGCAGTCTCCACTGGGTCTTTTTTTTCTTTTAATTATTTTGCTCTTTCAGACATTCCTATTTTGGTACTTGGTACTGATTTATTGTGTCATCCTATTTATTTGTGTTGTTTTTTTTTTTTTTAAAAGATTTTATTTATTTATTTGACAGACAGAGATCACAAGTAGGCAGAGAGGCAGGCAGAGAGAGAGGAGGAAGCAGGCTCCCTGCCGAGCAGAGAGCCCGATGCGGGGCTCGATCCCAGGACCTTGAGATCATGACCTAAGCCGAAGGCAGAGGCTTTAACCCACTGAGCCACCCAGGCGCCCCCTATTTATTTGTTTTTGACTGTTTTCTGCACCATGGACCATTTTCTTGGAAACTTGTTTACAAGTGAACAAGATTTCCCTATGAAGGTGGTTTTGGTTTTAAGGAAACCAAAATTTTTTACATGTGGCATTTTCTTTGGCTAGTTTTTGGGACCGCACATATTCCCAGTCTCCCTGTGGGAATCCATGCGACACTCACGCTGATTCCTTGACCACCTGATAGTGACATCCCTCCGAGTACACGTGCTTGGGTTTCCACGCAGTGACTGGCATTCATTCTACAAGTGGTGTTCGTTATACAGCGTGAAGCCAGACCGTTCTCGATGGTGTCTGCATATCGAGAACAGCACCTGTGCTCTGAAGTCTGATTATTTTCACGTGGGAAGGCACAGCTCCGTAAGGTGGCCTCTGTTGGCAGTGTTGTCGTCCCGGCTCGTGAGCCTCCGGTCCGGCTGTGGGTGTCCATGGGTGTCCGTGGGCCTCAGTGCTGCTCCCTCCTGCTCCCTGAGCACCTGCTAGGAGGTCAGAAGCAGCAGCCCCGGGGTGGGCGGTGGAAATGCGGTGTTAAGGATAGACTTACGTAAACTTTGGGTACAAGTCTGACTTGCGGGTTGGCGCACTGCTGCCGGTCGCCAACCTGTGCACATAAAGTTTTACTGGCACACAGCCATGCCCACTCCCGTCTGCCCTGAGCTCTCCTGTGCGTCGCAGCCCAGTGAGTGGCTGCAGCAGACGGGCGGACAGAGCCTGTGTGCTGACCGTCTTGCCTTTTGAGACAGGGTTAGCTGACCCCTGTCTAACCCAGTACTGTCTAGAGAAAAATCCAGATAAATTTGTATCTTGGGCTGACTTGTTCTGTGGGGTACCTGACGGATTGAAAAGTAAAGTCATTTCCATTTTCCACTATAAATGTCAGGAGCACCAAAACCGTTTGCTTTTCTTGACTGTTTCTAAAACATCAAATAGGTTTTATAATTCTAGTTTAATGAAACTATTTCCTTTTAAAATGTTTTCTCTTTTTTATAGTGTTGAATATGAGACATTTGATATATTGGAGGATGAAGAAGTAAGTTCTGTGTTTTATGTTTCTTGACCTTTGCCTTAGTTTTACCCGTTAGGGTCTTACAGTTTCAGAGTTCCTGTCGTTTCCGTAGGTTCGGCAGGGGTTAAAAACTTACTCCAATTGGCCCACGTACCCTCAGCTGTATGTGAAAGGGGAGCTCGTCGGAGGTCTGGATATTGTTAAGGTAAGGTGGGAGTTGATCTGGTATCCTAAAGACGGCAGTGTTGGCATGTTTGAAAATTATCCTTTTATACTGAAAGGTAACTATGGGGCTTCCTTGAGTGCTTTCCTTCCTGGCCTCCTATCCGGTCATCTCTGACCCAGTGTTACCATTTCTGTGTCCGTAGTGCCGTGTTCTGTCACTGCCCCTGCTGGATCAGACTGTTCTCACCTTCCCCTGAGCCAGTCAGATCATCCCCCTGTCGTGGGGCCTTCTGCACAACCGCCGTCTCCCGAGGGACTGCCCGCTCAGGGCCAAACTGTAACTTGGCATTCTGAGATGCTCTAATTATGGCCAAGCTCAAAATCTGAATTTTACTCCCACTCTGCTAAGTTGTCCATGTTTTTAGCTTTTCTTTCCTCATCTTCTCTGCTTCGGATCGCTGGCACGTTCCATACTTGCATGTTTTCTGTGTCCCTCAGGGCCCTTCTTGTCTACAGGGATGTTTTGTTCCTCCTCCTTAAGTTCTGTCCTTTCATATTTATATTGTACTATTTTCTCGTGTTCTTTCATTTTGCCTTGTGTGCACTCGGGGCATGGAGAGGAGCGCACCAGGCCACGGGCGGAGGCCGGACTCCCAGTGCCGCCTGGCCTGCGGGCTGTGTGCCAGACCTGAGAGCCCGGGCCCCGGTCTCCCAGAGCATAGGGCGAAACTGCGGTGGCCCATCTGCTGTCCACCTCTGGCCTCAGATGCTGGAAACTTGGTTAGGTCTGTCAGGTTGTAAGTGTGTTTGGAGACACATCCTTGATGGTTAGCTTACTCCCTTGGTTTGCTTTACGTCAGCTCTCGGAGAATTTCCGCGGGCCTGGCTCTCCTCCCGGCACGCCCGCCCGATGGCACCCGTGTGCTCCCCCCGTCAGTTTCTCCGCTGGCACAGGGGAGCTGCGGCTCTGCTTCCTCCAGCCCCCCACCCCAGCCGGCCATCGTGGTGTTGGGGGATGGTAGCGGTGGGCGGGGGTGGGGGGCCCAGGACGGGGCCTGAGGAGGAATGCCGGGCTCTGCTCCGGGAGCACGGACCTCCACGGCGGGAGCGGCTGCTCCCGTGTCCAGTGCTCCGGCTGGCCTTCTGCTTGCCCTGCCGGTTAGAAGAGTCTCTCTGAGGGCAGATGTCTGACTTTGTAAGTGGAAAGCAAGTGATAAGTAGCACTGTTTTAAAATAAGTTTTAGCTCCTATTTTCGTAACGTGAGAGGACCCAGCCCAGCGCTCAGTGATGTCCGCTCCATGGGCCGGGTCGTCTTGTCCGCCCTGGCACAGGAGCCGTTCGCCGCCGAGGCCCCTCATCCTGCCGGGTTCCCCACGCAGCCCCTCTGCTGCAGCAGTCCTCGTTTGACTTCACGCTTCCTCGGGCACTGAGTGAGGCAGTTTTCCTAGTAAAGTGTCTCATTCCTGGAGGAGAAGACAAAGTTTAACATAGTAGCTCTTGAGTAGCCCAGAAGCACCAAAAATACATGTGCATCTGTTGTGGTCTATGTACTTTTACTTGTTTAAGACACAGACACTCTTCAAACCCCAGGTACTCTTGAGCCTGTATCGGCTGAGTGTTTGTAGCCTCTGCCTGAGCCACTGTTAGTGCTTGGGGAGATGATGCTCAGTAAATCTCATTTGACTCTAACGCTGAGCTTCATGGGTGACTTCTCTGTAGCTGTGTATCAGGACGTTAGAGGACCCTTGTTCACCTGCTAAAAACGCATTTGGCAGTGTGTGACGCTGGGGACGTGTCCCCCGGGAAGACAGCTGGGGACGGTTAGGTTGCCACGTGGGGGGTTTCCTGCAGAGCCCTTTACGGGTACACTTTGTACGAGCACTGTGGTCTTTCGGGCTGGCTTGAAATCGTGACCCTGTGGGGCTGCAGGTGTCACATACATCGCACCGGAGTGGCCTTGACCAGCACGTTGCTGCTTTCTTCCACATTCGTGCTTGCACGTCACTCATAGTTGTCCCCCGAATTTGTTGCTGTTGTTCAAATAGGAGGCGTCATTGTGTTGCTCTGATTGTCGTCTGCGTTAACGCTGAACGAGCTCTTGGGTTTTGAAGGCCTTTTCTAACCTGATGGTGCGCTCAGTCTTATGGCGTGGTTCCTGGTTTCGGCGTGCTGGTGGGCTGGAGTTCTGTTCCAGTCCCGTGTTTCTTCTTCTTCTCGGATTTGGGTACAGTCTGGGATGGTTCGGAGGTTTCGGTTTTTCATCTCTGTGCACACATACCATTTTTGCTTTCTGTTTCTGTTGTTAGGAACTGAGAGACAATGGTGAGCTGCTGCCGGTGCTGAAAGGAGAGAACTAGGGAGTGTTCGCTTGGTGCCGGACTCCTGCGGGAAAGCTTCGTCACAGCCGGGCCGCACCACTCCGTTCTCAGACCGCTGCTCACCCGTTAGGCTCGGTGTATCCCACCAGCTTGTGCTAAATACATGTATGTTTTGTTTGTTTTTCACCAAACAGGATGCAATAAACATCTTCAAATCCGATTAAAAATACTTGTGTAAAAAAGCAGTCTTTTTTAATAGATGTTAGATATACAGTAAATTAGCCAACTTTAAATTTCTTTTTCATACTCTGTGGGTACCTGATAGGAGCTGAGAAGCAGGCAGGCTTCAGAAGATGCAGAACAGTGATGGCGTCTGAAATCCACAGTCATGTTTAGAATAGCTCATAGACCAAACCAGTGGCTCCCCTCAATGGCCAAAGATCTCTTTACAGCTTGGAAAAATTCAGCTGAAAATGCGTTTCTGAGAGCATCCCTCATGTGGCCCCAGTGAGACTGCAGAGGTGATGAAGGGCTCAGCTGATTCGGAGACTCTCTTCAGAAGGCACCAGGGCACATGTTAGCAGAGGACGATCGGTGCTCGTGACTGTGTTCCTGCCCTCATGCTCTTCAGCAGGGAGAAGAGCTGGACACGAGGGTGTGTTACGCACCACAATTTATTTTAATCATTCTATCGAAAGCACTCATTTAGCCCTTACATAGGCTGAGAACATCCTGACGTCCATAAAAATTTCAATAGTAGTTTTTTTTTTTTTAATTTTTATTTATTTGTCAGAGGGAGAGAGAGCGAGCGAGCACAGGCAGACAGAGTGGCAGGCAGAAGGAGAAGCAGGCTCCCCGCGAAGTAAGGAGTCTGGTGTGGGACTCGATCCCAGGACGCTGGGATCATGACCTGAGCCGAAGGCAGCCGCTTAACCAATTGAGCCACCCAGGTGCCCCTCAACAGTAGTTTTGATCCTGAATCTCACATGTTTGAAAAATAGTTGTCCCGGGCACCTGGGTGGCTCAATGGGTTAAGCCTCTGCCTTCGGCTCAGGTCATGATCTCAGGATCCTGGGATCGAGTCCCACATCGGGCTCTCTGCTCAGCAGGGAACCTGCTTCTCCCCCTGCCCCCCACCTGCCTCTCTGCCTACGTGTGATCTCTCTCTCTGTCAAATAAATAAATAAAATCTTAA
Organism: Mellivora capensis; assembly: GCA_004024625.1. NCBI lineage: Eukaryota > Metazoa > Chordata > Mammalia > Carnivora > Mustelidae > Mellivora > Mellivora capensis. The sequence continues at coordinate 27,069 of PISX010017549.1, forward strand.
AAAAAAAAAAATAGTTGCCCCATTAGGCCTTTGTTGGGTTCACTTTAAGCCAGTGGCTGAGTTTGCCTCCACGGTTCTTTGACTTCAGTGGCCATGACCGTGTCCCTTCATCAGATTCTCGCAGCTTGTCAGCCTAGGCGGCTGAGGCTCCACGGAAGCATCTGGTGGTAGAGTAAGGAAAGAGGTGCAGGAGTCAGCAGTTTTCATGAGAAACCAGAGGGAAGTTAGCCTCTCACCGGGGCTTGAGCACCCAGCCATTCCCTTGCTCCATTCGATTGTGTGCAGGAGAGTGCCGACTTCTGTTGTGTGTGTGTGACCAAGGGCAGTCTGCACAAGACCCTGAAGGCGGACATGGCCCCAGGCTTCCTGTAGGAGGACTGCATCTGTCGTGGTGGCTTTCCTCGCCAGTGTGTGTAAGTAGATGGGTCTCCTTTGGGCACTGGTCTGTGAATTTCTTTTTTCCATTTAAAACAAATCATTGCATAAATGAAACCTTTAAAATGTAGATGGAAATGAATTGTAACAAACTCTCTATTAAGCCATTGGCTTCAGGGATGCCGTGAACCACGGGGGAGAAGTGCATAATTTTCTCCTATCCTGGGTCCCACACTGAAAGTATTGTGTTGGGCTTTCGTGATTTTTGCTTGGTCTGCAGGTGCCACCTGTCAACAAGCCAGCTTTGAGCTTCACCTTATCCTAAGCAAGAATATATCATTGCAGAGTTGATAAGCTACTTTTTTCCCTAATGCACATTTAACTAAAAATGCGTACGTTTTAACAAGCGCCCATCTCCAATTTGGGAAACGGTGTTCAGGCCTAGGGTGGCTCAGATAGCATCTAAGCTTGCACGCGGCAGGACGGCCTTCCCTCCGGGTGGGTGACTTGCATGGTGCGAAACCGGTGGTGTCGTCCTTGAGCATCACAGGTTGAGTTAGGGTGAGTGTTCAGAGTGTCCGGGGAGTCGGCCGTAGGTTGGATTCTGTAAATGCTCGGCTCCGTTGGCTCCAGGAGGGTCACAGTGGCCGTGGCACGCATTTCTGCCTAACAGGTGTTTTCAACCAGCCATTGAGAAGGTCAGAGATCTCAGCCACGCGAACGGATTTAGCTTTTCTTGACCTGATTACTAGGTGTATTTTAGGAGCAAAGCAAGATATTCTTGGGCCCAACTGAACTTTAATTTCTCTGGGCAATCCCGGATCCAATTTTCTAATAAAAATGGAGCCTACCCTTGTAATGTTTTGTCAGAATTGAAATCCTCTCCATCTCCAATCCACAAATCCTAGAGAAAGCTGTTCCCAGTGCTCGAGAGACCGTGGAGCCCTCTAGGTAAGGTGACCCTGTCACTGGGATGTTGCTTCGTCCAAACTTTGCTGGGAGCTTGTGGTGGGAAGGGCTCCAGGAAGGTGCTGTGGGAGGGTTTTAGTGAGTTTGGATGTTTTGGAGGAATCGGGATGGGCGTCTGGGTTGCAGGGCCCTCTGCACATCCCAGCTGTGCTCGGTAAGCTGCCAAGTGCTTGAGTTTCCTTGTAAAATGGAGCTCACGGTGGGACCCTGAGGGGCTGTGGCAGGCGGTTAAGTCTGCAGGGCACAAGGGGCAGCTGGCATTGTGACTGGCCTATTACCCCCACCCTCAGGATTGCCCTTTCAGAAAGGCCTGGAGGAAGGGTGGGTAACTCCTCTCGTCTGTCCAGGACTGGAGGGAACTTCCTTTCAAGGGAAGCATTCTTAGGGACTTGGCACCCACCTGGGTGATAAGCCTGTGGGAATAGACCACCCTCCCCCCTTTTAAGCTCTGATTTTGTTTCATAACCAAAAATTGAAAAAACCAATGAGAGGAGCTGGGCATTCTGTGCAGGAAGGCAGGCAGGAAGGTCAAAACTTGCTCAAGGGCACAGCTGTAGGGTTGGAGCTGGGGTCCCCCCCCAGGATTATGTGTCTCCCTAAGGCTGAGGCCCACTGCTGCCATGAGGCCTCCCCCAGTGAGGGTGAGCAATCAAATTGCCTTCAGGTGCATGGGAGGAATGGGGGCTGCTCTCACCGGAGCTGCCCCTCTGTTGGGGCTCAGAGCAGATAACCCCTCCTGCCGGCTGCACCAAGGGACTCTCGGATTGACTTGAAGGAGGCCCGGTAGGCAAATGTGTTAGAAGTTGCTATGTTGATGTAAATGTCCCTCTGAACAAGAGAACAAGAAGGAGGCCGGCTCTGCCCATGTGGCCGCACAGACGTTTTCGTGTCCCGTTGTGGGACAGCGGAGCCTCGCGGGGTCAGGAACTCCGGGCCTGTCCATCTTGACTGAGGGACGACTTGCTTAAGCAGGATGAAAACAGGGTCTTCCATTTCCAGTCTCCAAAAATCTAACTAAGGAGTCGGGAAATTGAGATGGATTTCTGTAATCTGTATTTTTTATTTCTCTGAGATTGGTTTTTAAAAATCGCATGTTCTTATAAATAGAAAATCTCACTTTAATAAAACTACATTGTAGTCCTGAAAAGTTTGATCAGTAAAACCACGGCTGAAGATCTGAAGCGCCTGACTTAGGTCATCTCCCTTGTCTCCTTGGGAAGCATCATACAGAACCGACCTATCCTGTGGTCAGAGGAGAGGTAAAAGCTTAAGACTGAAATACGAAACACGATTTCTGATTTAATTTTTTTTTTAAAGATTTTATTTATTTATTTGACAGACAGAGATCACAAGTAGGCAGAGAGGCAGGCAGAGAGAGAGGAGGAAGCAGGCTCTCCATGGAGCAGAGATCCCAGGACCCTGGGATCATGACCTGAGCCGAAGGCAGAGGCTTTAACCCACTGAGCCACCCAGGTGCCCTCTGATTTAATTTTTAATTAAAATCCGTTTTCTTAAATTGGACAATTGGTACTTACTACCAAAATCCAAACCTTTTTTTTTCCCTAAAGAAAAGTAATTTGGTTCTTTGTAGATGAATTCATTTTTTTTATACATGTTTCAGATGTTGGGTTCTGGGAATGGACAGAACCTGAAAGAACTTACGGATGCGTCATTCCCTGGAATGGGTAGTTCCCAAGACAAGGTTTTATAATTGGTTTCCCCACCCTGGTTTCAGAATCTTGTCTTCCCCCTTGCCTGCCCTGGAATTTTGTCTGCTACCTAGAGATGTTCAGATTTGAAGGACAGGACTTCAGTTGACCTCGAGGACAGCGAGGTGCCCAACCAGGAGGGTGACCGGGCTGCCTGTGTGCTGGGCGTGTGCCTGAGCTCCACACGTGCTTATCTGGGACTGAGCATCCTTTGGGAAAGGACTCCTGGTGCATTTATGTTACTGCAAGTTTCCAGGGCCAGGAACTAGAATTTGAGCCAGGACCCCGATCCCAGCCCCAAGGCTGTGCTCGAGCAGGCCACACGCCCCAGGAGGCCATGCCTGTGAGTCTCCTTGCAGAAGGCTGGCTTCTGAAATGACAGCAGTGTTACATCCATTTTAGGAGTGTTGTGGCTTTTAAGGGGATGCCTGCCTTGTGGTCCTGGTAAGGATTCCTCTCTAGGAGCAAGTGTTCCCGTCAGACACAGTCTAGCCTCTCAACAAGGCCTTGGACCTGAATGTGGACATCTGTTCAGGAAGAAGGGACCTGTAGTATTTTTACAGGAGTTAAATTTAGTGTTTTATAGTATTTTTCTGTGTGTTGTGTCTTACGAGAAGGATCATGACATCAGGAAACCAGGAAGGAGGTTGCATATCTTCAAAGAGCCCCTCCTACCCGAAGGAGAGCTGGAGGGGGTGGCCTCTGGCCCAGTGCTGGGGCTTCCCGGTCAGCCTCTGTGCCAAACAACCTGGCTCTCCATTCCCAAAAGAACACATTCCCGCTGCGTTCAGAGAATGCTCTCCAAGGCGAGTCCTGCTGCTGGGAAGGAGCCCGCGGCTTCACTTGGGTGGGGCCTGAGCGCCGGGCCAGCTGTGTGTAATTCCCAGAGCCCAGTGCAGAATGAAAACTTGGGCCCCTCGTTCAAAACGCAGGAAAGGGGCACCTGGATGGCGCTGTGGGTTAAATGGCTGCCTTCAGCTCAGGTCATGATCTCAGGGTCCTGGGATGGAACCGCTCCCCCAGAGGTGGGCTCCATGCTCAGCCGGGAGTCTGCTTCTCCCTCTGTCCCTCCCCTGCTTGCTCTCTCTCCCTTAAATAAATAAAATCTAAAAAAAAATTAAAAAGGGCACCGAGGTGGCTCAGTGGGTTAAGCCTCTGCCTTTGGCTCAGCTCATGGTCTCAGGTTCCTGGGATCGAGCCCCGCATCGGGCTCTCTGCTCAGCGGGGAGCTTGCTTCCCTCTCTCTCTGCCTGCCTCTCTGCCTACTTGTGATCTCTCTCCCTGTCAAATAAATAAAGTCTTTAAAACAAAATAAAACAAATAAAAAACAATAAAGCAGGAAAAAAGTGCCCTTAGAGGTGCTAAAACAAGGCTTTTTTAGTTTTCAAACTTTTTAAAATTTGCAATTTAACGTTTTAAGTAAATCTAAAAATTAGTAGCACGAGTCCATTTTTGTCATGCAATGGTGGTTTTAAATGCAGATCTAGGGGACGCCTGGGTGGCTCAGTTGGTTAAGCGGCTGCCTTCGGCTCAGGTCATGATCCCAGCGTCCTGGGATCGAGTCCCACATCGGGCTCCTTCCTCCGCGGGGAGCCTGCTTCTCCCTCTGCCTCTGCCTGCCACTCTGTCTGCCTGGGCTCGCTCGCTCGCTCTCTCTCTGACAAATAAATAAATAAAATCTTAAAAAATAAATGCAGATCTAGGAGCGTTCGACGTGTCCCCGGAATACGCCCGACACCGGGTCTGCCACAGCTGGTGCACAGCTGCGAGTTGAAGAACGCTGGAGCGCGGCGCACACCGGACCTGTTCCGGTTCTTGATGGGCGCAGGGTCTCTCAGCGCCTTCAGCATGTGACGAGGGCCGAGGGGGCTGCGGCGCTCCCTCTTCCTCCCGGTGAGGCTCAGTGTACCAGACTGGCTGGCACGGGGTTGACAACTCAGGGGACAGGGTTCCTTGGTAGCCCGTTTCTAAGACCGCTGTTTTCTTTTTGTGAACGAGGCGAGTTCTGGTTTGAATGGAGGGGGGGCTGCTTGGGGCTGCTCTGTCATAGGTGTCACGCGTCGCCCGTCCTTGATCTCCGTGGGCCGCGGCCACAGGGATCCCGAGCCCAGCGGCATCAGGCAAGCTGCGCGTGGGTGGGGCGGGCGAGCGCCGGGGGGACCCGCCGATCACACCGGCCCCCCCCCCCCGCCCAGGGGCTCTGTCATGCCACTGCGCCTCGCGTACAACCCCGAGGGCAGAGGTGAACTCAGAACGAATTTCCAGGTGACCCGGTATGACAACAGCGTGGGGCCTTCTGAGTCAGGGCTGGGTCAGGCCCGCGACGACTGCCCTGCGCCGGAGCAAGCGGTCCGAGGAGCGCGGGGCTGACCCATCCCTGACGCCCGGACCCCCGCTCTTTCCTAGAGATTCTGTTCAAGAGCCGCTTAGCGTAACCACCGCCCTGCTAAGGCCGCTTCTCTCTGAACGTGGTCAAAACCGTTCGCTCGAGAAACGTCCCCACTACCCAACACGGTGGCCCGTCGCCCGTGGGAATGCCTGCGACGACGACACTCCGCGTGGAGGCGTCAGGTACTGCTGCCCCGCAGGACTCACGGACGCCAGCCCCGCTTCACAGCCCGGGAGACGCGCTGGAAGAACTGGTCCAGGTCACCTGGTAGCTGCTGGGCCCGCGATGTGGCCCTGGGTCCCTGCGTCCAGAGTCCGCCCTCCCGCTCGCGGAGACACTGAATAGGCGCCGACCTCCCTGAGTCAGGGGGCCCGAGGGCGCTGGGCAGGGCGCGGGGCCGGCCTGCGCAGGCCACGGCCGGTCGCAACGCGCCCTGAGCTGGGCAGGAGGTCGGGCAAGGTCGAGCCTCCCCCGCGTCCACCAGGAGGGAGAGCTGATGGCCCCAGGGGCGGCTCTCGCGGAAGGCCAGGCGCGGCCGGGCGCACGGTGCCTGGCACGGAGGAACTGCCGAGGGTCCCGCTCTGCCCGCGGGGAGCAGGTGCCCAGTTCGCCCAAGTCGCTCAGCAGTGACTGCGCCAAGACACAGCGCGCGCTCCCATCCCCGCCGCTCCGGGACGCGGCGCGCGTCCTCCTCCGAAGTGTGCTCCGGCCGGCGCGGGGGGCCAGGGCCTCGCCGAGAGCGCGTGGTCAGGGGGAGCCCCTCCGCTCGGCGCAAGGCCCCAGAGGGGCGACGTGGCGCCCGGAGGCAGGCTGGGGCGCCGACCTCCAATCCTGGGCGCACACAGCGGAGTTCGACATCCAGGGACGGAAACGTTCCCGCGTGCGCTGCCCTCGCACCTCGGCACGTGCGGGCGGAGGGCCCCGAGCGGCGCGTCTGCGCGGGGAGTCATCGCGCGGCCCACCCCCGGCTTCCGCGGGCGCCTCCAGGGCACAGGTGCGCGCCCGGCCGCCCGCCGAGCTCCGTGCGCAGGCTCGGCCCCGGGGAGGGGGGGGAGGGAGCGCGCAGGCCCCGCCCCCGCGCCCCTGGCGCCCCCGCCGCCCCCGCCGCCTCCGCCGGGCCCGCCGCCCCCCGCGCCCCCCGGCTCGGCCCGCGCGCGCCAACTTTCCCGAGGGCCCGCTCCAGGGCGAACACCGCGTGGGGAGGTAAGTCCCACCGCGCCCCCTCCCTAAGGCTCGGCCCGAGGGCGCCCCCCGCCCCCCCCGCGGGCTCGGAGCCGGGACGCCCCCGCCTGTGGGGCCGTGCGTGCGGCCCGCCCGCGGGCTCTCGCGGGGAAGGCGCCGCCGGTGCCTGGAGCCGGGTGTGCGGGTCGGAGCGGGTCGGAGCCCTGCGCACGCGGGGTCCCTGTCCCGGCCCCCAGCGCGCCGCGGTCGCGGGTCTCCGGGTGCGCCGTCCGCCTGCAGCCCCCGCGCGGGGAGCGGCGAGGTCGAGCTTTCCAGCCCGCGGCGGGGCGGGGGCCCGGGGTGACCCCGGAGGGACCGGGCCGCGAGCTGCCGCGTCCGGAAAGAGTCAGAACCTCTCAAGCCTCGGCTCCCGCGAGGGCAGACCGGCCCGGCCAGGGCTCCCGCTCCCTGGCCGCCGCTGGGCGGGAGCTGCGGGCGCGAGGCCAGCCCCGGAGGGGTCTCCACGCCGGCCGCCCCCCTCCGGGCGGGCCGAGGCCACACGTGTCCACGCGGGGGCGCTGCGCGCCGCGCTCCGAACGGGCCCGCGCCGCCTGCAGGGAGGCTGCCGGGCACCAGGGGGCGTGCGAGGACCGAGGAGCGCCGGAGCCCGGCACGCGCGCCTTGCTGTGAGCGCGCCGAGAGCCGGGCCGCGAGCGCGCCTCCCTGGCTTCCCGGGAGCGCGCCCCGCGCACCTGTGCACAGGTCCGCCGGGGCTCACGTGGTCTCCCGGACCTGGAGGCCGCCGCGAGTCCGGGCGGCAGGGGACCCCCCCCCCCCCCCCGGGCAGGCGCCCCAGACCTGGGCCTGCTGGCAGCCCCGTCCCCGCCTCGGCCTCCGGGGGACCGCGCACCGCCCCGACGCCCAGCCCGCCCCTCACTGCCCTGCGGAGGGGACCGCGCTCAGCACGCCGCCCCCAGGCTGCCCCAGGGCCGCAGCCGACCGGCCTCGGGCCTGCGTGGGGGCGGCTCCCCGCGGGGGGCTCCCTGGTGTCCCCTCACAGCCCGGAGCCCAGGGCCCTGGGGGCCCCTGGGGCCCCTTGAGTGGGTCTTCAGAATCAGCGCGTATTTGCTAGACTAGTGTCAGCCTCGGCTAGTTACAGAAACACGGAGCGGGTAGACCCGCGGGCGCCGAGTCTACCCCGTGTCTACACCCTGAGTACCCAGAGTCTAGTGCGTGTCTACACCACGTCTGTGCAGAGTCTACCCTGTGTCTATACTGTGTCTACACCCTGTCTACCCAGAGTTTACCCTGTGCCTACCCGGTGTCTACACCGTGTCTACCCAGAGTCTACACCACGTCTGCCCTCTGTCTACACCCTGTCCACCCAGTTTACCCTGTGTCTACCGACTGCTGTCCATAGGGACTGCTTCTTTGGAAGGAGGTCGCCATGCGCAGCCGGTACCGCGGGCCGTCCTTGGTGGGAGTATCTGATGACAGGCTTGGCGTTCTTCTCTGTGGAAACTTTGGCAGATTTTTCTTTTCTTCCCGTTTGTCTATTTATCTGATCACTTGTGTGTGCCAGTGGGGACTCATGGGTATTCATTTTAGACTTCAAGGTAGGAGAGAGAATGGTTTTAAACTTGGGTAAGGCTGGTGGTAGGTGCATGGCTTTTGTTGTAGGGGTCTCTATTCTGGTCCGTGTTTGGAGTGTTTCAAATGAAGTGAAAAAAACGGAGTCCGGGCCTTCACTGGGGGATTGAACCAAGCAGGTGGACAGTCACCATCCCCATGGCACCCTGTGGTGGGGATGGCGGCTGCTCTGGGTGTTTCTGGACTATCCCTGACCCACGTTCCCACGCTCCTGGGGCACGGGCCCAGCTTCTGCTGGCATCCAACACCTGCCATATTCAGTGCTCTTGCTCAGCTGACCCAGACTGAGAGCAAGCCTCAGACCTGCTGGACCAGGGCCCTGTGTTCCCAGACGGCCTCCTCCATTGGACATGCACCGTATCTTTTCCTGGCCAGCAGTGTGGGCACCACGGAGGAAAGGTGACTTTGGAAAGTTCTGGGCTGGAGTGTGCCTATGCCTGCTGGGTCCCACAGGGGGCTTCAGGCACACCTGCAGTTTGTGCCGGGTTTTGGGCCACGCTCACAGCCTGAGGGAGGCGTGTCTGTGGGGGCCTAGCCCCCATCCTGTGCCCCCCCAGCCTCACCCCCCACCCCCACCAGCTTGGACTGCGTCCGCCTGGGCTGTTGGATGTGGGCTCATTACCTTGTCTGTCTTGGGGAACGGTATTGGCTTTGGCAGTTAATAAAGGATTTTAATTAAAGAAGGAAGAATCGTTTTGGCGAGGTAGACTTGTTTCCAAACTCAAATGACCTATCAAAGTTATGTTTGGTTTATTTTCATATGAGACTCTGCAGTTTTGGGGGGAATTCACTTTGGAGCCTGGGGGAGAGGCTGGGTATCCTGGGGGAAACACTTTTTCTCGCTCTTCCCTACTGCAAAAGCCCGGCAGCCCTCCCGTCCTCGCTTCCTCAGGCTGTCCCCGCCTGCCCACCCCTCAGAACCCCCAGTAGGTCCAGACATGTGCTCTCTTCCTGGGTCTCTGCTTCCCCGGGGTGTGGCCTCCCGCAGGAGCTGCCCGGCTCCTGTGAGCTTTTGGGCCGTTCCAGCCTGCTCCGTCCACGCTGGCCAGTGGGACTTGGAGAACACTCGGGGTAACAGCTGGTTCGCATGCCCTTGTAAGAAATAACAGAAATGCGGGTGCGCTCACCCCGGTCCCGGTAAGGGCATCATGGGCAGTTTACCAGCGCCCTGTCGATATCCGTGCAAGCCGCCAACTTGACCAGGTGACACCAGCTCTGTCTCAAAGCTGTGCCCGGACAGGTGGCACCTACCTGATCATCCCAGCAGGAGTCCGGTGTCCGGGGCGGGGGAGCAGGGTCAGAGCTCTTGGTGCGCCGCCTGGCGACTTAATGAGACACGCGTCTTTGGAGTGCTCCATGTTAATGACGCTGTCCTGTGAACAGGACAGGGTTTTGTCGCGCCTGTACCAGCTGTCTGTGGTGCCAGTAAGAGCACTCTGTCCCTTCACGTCCTGCCTCTGGCCTGTGTGCACCCTCGTGGGTCTGCTACCAGCTGGGGTGCGGGGGCCACACACCCGGGATATGTGGGCCAGGCTCTGTGGGGTCTCTCATCCTGCCCCCATCCGCCGGCCAGCCTGGGCTTGTTCTCACGGTAGCTCGGTGTCTGGGAAAGGCAGTGGGCAGGTTCAGTGCCTCTGGGTCCCGGGGGAGAGCTGGTCCCTGGCCTTTCCTCTGCAGCTGCAGAGCCACCCCAGGCCCAGGCACACACTGGGGCTACAGGGGTGCACTCGAGGGGCCAGCGTGCAGGGAGGGAGAGGCGGCATCTGTGCGGCCGAGCTGCCGGGACAGTGGCTAGTGCCGGGGTCCCAGGCCGAGTCTGGGAGGGGAGGCTGCTGTGGGGGGTGTGTGGATGTGTGTGCATGTGTGTGGGAACATATAGCCCGTCTCCAGCTTGTCTTGTTTGCATTCTTGTCCACAACCCAGGGATATTTTGCGCAGGTCGGCATCTGAGTGCAGAGGGGAGCTGGGGCGGGAGCGCCGGCGGAGCTGCGGCCCTCAGCAGCGTGAGTGGCCCAGTGTGCTGTCCGGGAGAGAGACCCCGAGATGTCTGCACGTGGCCCTGCGGAGCGGTGCTGGAAGCACGTTGGGTTCAGTCCCTGCCTTGGAGTGACTGTTCTCAGTGACAGGATCCTGCAGGGAGCCGCGGGCACAGTGGGCCACCATGGGGCACCCAGTCCCTACTCCTTAGATACGGCCAAGGTCAATGACTCGCTGGTCCTGTCCACCCCACCGGAGGCTCCGGACTGAGGGAGGCCTGCAGGGCATCTGGACTGCCCTCCTGGGGGCACCGGCTCCGGCTGATGCCCACCAGGCTGCTCCTCCCCAGGCGGACTGGTCCCATGGACTCTGAAGTGGAGGGGACATGCCCCAGCCCTCCACATTCCTGTCTGCTCCAGATCCTCTATGTTGGCCGGACCCTGTCAGATTCGTTGCAGCTTTCTTCTCGAGGCATGAAGCAGGGTGAACCAAGAGACTCTTTCTTCTAGTAGCAGATAAAAAACTGGTAATTTCTTTCAGTGTTTCTGGCTGAGACCCTCGGCCCAGAAGATGCTGCTGTAGGGAAAGGGATAGCGGTGCTGCCAGTTTCTCCGCAAACCCCAGTGACCTAATCCTTGCGCGTGAGGGCGCTGGGCAGACCCCGTGGAGAAGGGCCAGGTGCGTGGACCGCCCCCTGAGCCCAGCCTTCTGTCCTCCGCACGAGCACGGACGCAGCGATGGAGGCAAGCTGCTCGTGGACGGTTTTGCGGGGAACGTGTCTGGCTACCGGTGCAATGTATGAATGATTGATTCCAAACATAGTTGGAGATAGAAATTGTGAAAAAGACACCAGATGTCCGGCAGGGTGAAATTTGTGCTTCGTCACAGCCCTTGGATCTCTGTGAGAAGTGGAGAAGTGTGTCCTCTTCCACCCTCGGCTGGAGAAGGGGTGGGGAGTCCCCCCTGGAGCCTTCCTGGCTCCCGGCTGTAGGTAACAGCACCCCACATGGGTGGGGGCCTCGCAGCCGACCTGCCGGCGCCTCCCCGGCTCTTGTCTGGGCTGCAGAAAATGGAGAAAGCAACTTGTGAACAGTAATATGAATGTCCAGTTACTGCTAAAACACCCTCGAACCTTCACTACTCGTTATTTCTGGAAGCCCAGAGGACCACGCGGCATCCCCTCCGCAGGTCCAGCGTCCATTCGGCCCGGCCTCCCCTCCCCTGGTCCGAAGGCTTCGTCGGGAGCTGCTGTGGCTGGGTTCCCGAAGCTCGCTTTCTAAAACGCACCGCCCTTTGGTGTGGACGTCGCTTAGAAAGGAGAGCTCAGAGCTCCTTAAAAGCCACAGGCCTGGCTCCGAAGATTTACAAGGAGCGGTTGGAGGGTGGAAATCAGGGACACTGGGCTTTCCTCAGGTTTCAGTTGCTCTGGGCCTAGAGGGATGTCAGATTTCGAGATATTTGCATATCAGCTCTACTGGCTTTTCTGCTGTGTTAATCCTCCGTGTACACCGCCCCCTGCCCCCGCCTCTGCCCCCCCCCCCCCCCCCCCCCCCCCCCCCCGGCATCCCAGCAGGTGTCTGCCTTTAGTGGCTGTGTCCTGGGGAACCCTGTGCTGGGGAGGGAGGCCTCCTCTGCCCCCCAGCTCTCTGAGTGGATGGGGTTGGGGGAGGAAGGAGCCCAGTTTGGGGGACAGGGGGTGGGGGGTGAGGAAGGCCGCCTGGGAGTAGGAGAGGAGACGGCCGCCCCCCCATGGGTTCCTCCCTGGCTGGGGGAGCACAGAGAGCCCCAGGGTCTCCCCAGGTGGTGGTGGGACAGCAGGAGGGGCCAGCACTGGGATGGGGTGGAGGGGTGATCCCCCTGGACCTCGGACTTGAAGCTCCCCTGGGGCAGGGTGGAGGCGACCCCGGCGGGGCTGTGGCCCAGCCCTCCTCAGCCTCCATGTCTGGGTGTCAGGCCACAGGGAGGCCCTGGGAGTGACAGAGGCATCCCAGGAGCCCCGTCCCTCTGACTGGAAGAGAAGGCAGAAGTGCCGTTTCTGGAATGCTCTGGCAGCCTGCCCCCCATCCCTGCTGGCTGAGGCATTTCCCACCCCCACCCCCATCCGTGAAGCCGGGTGTGCTGGGCTGGTCCTCCCTGGGCGCCCGGTGGCCCCACAGCACTCTGCCTGGGTTTGCTCTTCAGGTGGGGCTAGTGGGAAGGGTGTGGTGGAGGCCTCCAGCGGTCACTCCTGGGTGGCAGTGTGCCAGCAGTGAGTCGGGCCCTGGAGGGACAGCTGTGTGCTGGAGGGAGGCAGAAAGGGCCTGGCGGGAAGGGCGGGAGTGCTCCCTGGCGGAGTCCGTGGCGGCGGCGGGGGGGCAGCGGTGCGGGCACCGGTCCCTGAGAGCGGCTGTCACGTGTCGTGGGGTGGGGGTCCGAGCAGGGAGCGAGGGCGGCAGAAGCAGGAACTGGCTGAGGTGTGTGGGCGGGGGTCGGAGGGACGGGGCCAGCCTCACTCTTCAGGGGCCGCTGCGCGTGTTGAGTCCAAAGGGGCTGCTCGGGCTGCACAGAGGAGGGCAGTCGTGTGGGGGGCCCTAAAAATGTGTTGGGGGGGTGAGCCCAAAGTATGCAGTGTGCTGAGCGAACGACACGCAGCCAGGATGGTCTGGGCCGCAAGGAGCAGAGTGTCCCTGGGGTCGGTGGCCCTCCAGCCTCCTGTGTCCCTGGGACTGGGCCCTCCCGGTGCTGCCAGCCTCATCGTCCCCAGGAGTTCACAGGATGATGGTGGAACTGGGGCTCGCTCTCTTCCTGTGGCTGGGGTCCAGGCACGCAGCGAGGGTGGGGGCCTCCTTCCCCCTTCTGCTGGCTGCTCACTCTGCAGGAGGGCCCCCCCCCCACCCCGTGAGATCCCAGCTTCCGGTCCCTGCCCTGCGTGTCAGCATGGTCCTCAGGGCGGTGACAGCCCTGCCAGGCCCCTCAGGCGATGCCCTTCCCCTTGAAAGGAGAACCACATATTAGCGCCGTATCTCAGAATTAAGTTTTCCTTCAAGCGAACGTCAGAAGTCCCATAATTTCACTAGCAGCCCTCTTAAGACCTCATTTGCTTTTATTAACCTGGAAGCTGCTCACGGAGTGGCCTGGGGGACAGGGGGCTCGCGAGGCAAGAGGAGGAGACTATTCCTGAGGGTCATGGCCATGACCTGCCGCTGTGACCTGCGGCCCAGCGCACAGACCAGCCTCTCCCTTTGACGGCTGGCCTCGGGGCTACCCCGGGGGCTGAGGACTGCTTTCCGGCTTTGACCCCGTGCCCACCTGCGCTGAGGTATTAGTTAACCTTAGAAGGAGGGGAGTGCTGACACGGACCCCTGGTGCACCTGGGACCCTGCGCAGCTCAGCTGGCCACTGGGTGCGTGCGGCCGGGGTCCACTCCCAAGTGGCTGAAACAGCCGGTGTAGACGGGAAGCAGAGGGTGGTGTCCAAGGGTCCGGGGCATGGGGGGAGTTCGTGTGTCACGGGGACAGAGCTTCAGTCGGGAAGACGAGACCGTCCTGGAGATGGACGGTGGGGACGGCCACACCACAGGGTGATGGGTTTTGTGCTGCTCGACTGTGCACTTAGAAAATGGTGACGTCTATGTTCTGTGCGTTTTACCATAATTCGGGGGCCCCAGTCAGCTTTGCATTAACCAAGACCCTTGAGTCCTCCGTGAACCCGGATGGCCAGTGCCGGAGACGAGGTCGGGCTGCGGCCGTGCGCGCGGTGCGGTGGGGAGTGCGTGGGGCAGACGCATCCTGGGTGCTGGCTGCCCGTGATGCTCGGCCCCTTGCTCCTCCTCCCGCGGATGGGGACGCGCCCTCAGCGTCTTAGCAGCTGCGGAAGCGGGGGACGGCGATGGGACCCGAGCAATGGCTCTGAGCAGCGAGTGTGGTCGCTTCAAGTGAGGGTTGTTGTCCTGAGTCCCCGGGTGAGTTCTGCACACCTGAGGTGCCCACGTGTCCCCGCGCGGCCGGCTCCCGCAGCTCATGCCCGGCACCATTCCCCAGGCGCTCTGTCCGTTCTCCACGCCTCTCCTCGTGGCGTGACACATAGGGCCCTCGTTCCTGGAAGACGCCGTGCCGTGCCCAGCTGCTGTTCTGGTGGGAAGCGTCCTGCCCCCAGCTGCGGGGGGCTGCTGTGCGCAGACCCGAGGTCCTGCCTCTTCCCGGGGTGTCAGCCCTCTGGAGGGCGTCCCAGTGGCAGAGCTCCCTGGGGGGGGGGGCTGAAGCCCTTGTGGGGACCAAAGGAAGCCCAGCTCGCCCCCCAGCCCCTGTGGCTCCCCTCGCCCGGAGGGTCCTGCTCAGAGGGCCCCTAGGAAACAACCTGCACACTGGCCTCCGGGGCAGGGCGCTGAGAGCAGACACGGCAGTGAGATTTGGGAGCGGGTAGTGAGGACCAGCCTCTGGGGGGGTGGGCCTGGTCTGACCCAGGATCACGTCTGAGAACTGTGAGTGGCAGTGGGGAGCTGGCCTGGTGGCTGGGAAAGGGGCAGCCCATGGCGCTGGAGGAACGTGGGGCTCGTCATGGCGAGGAGGGCAGGGGGACGGCACTCCGGGACAGTGGATGTTCCAGAGGGAGGGCCCTTGGCAGAAGCTAGAGCCCCCACCCCGTAGTGGGGGCAGCCAAGGCTTCACCTGAGCAGAGCTCAGCCTTGGCAGGGGAAGCAAAAGGACCTGAGAGGTGGGATGGGGTCCCCGAGGGTCTGGGATCCTCCCACTGCCGACTGGAGCTCCCTGCTCGCCCCGTGCTTGAAGACAGTGCAGACCTCTGCCCCGGCCACCCAAGCCTCCCCTGCGGGCCCCAGGACACTACCTTGGCCCAGTTTGGGCCTGCCCATGGCTCAGCCCTATCGCGATCCTTGCCGGATTGCGGTTGGGGAAGTAAAGCGAGGGGAAACTCCAAAAGGACCTTCATCTGCTGAAGGAGACTCTCGGGACATCCGAGGCCTGGCTGTGGTCAAAGGAGGCGGTTCCCCCCAGCAAGGCCCTGACATCAGGACTCTGGGAGCTTCCTGGACAGGGCCTTACTCTCGGCCCACCTCTAGTACTTGTCTGTGGGCTGCAGGTTATAAGGACACTTGCTTTTTTTTAAAGATTTTATTTGAGATCAAGAGCATGACCTGGGGTGGAGGGCGAGGGAGAAGCAGACTCCCCGCTGAGCAGGGGGCAGGATGATGTGGGTCCCGGGATCCCGACCTGAGCCCCAGGTGGAAGGACATTTGATTTGATCTCCCATTTCCTTCTGCCTTTGTTTCCCACATCAGGGCTGACCCTCAGCTCTAGCACAGCAGGGTAGAAAAGGGGATTTGGGACATGGGATACGGAAGAGCTAGCAGCACCCCGGGGAGTGGTGGCCCCTAGAGGCAGACTCTGGGGGAGCTGAGTGTGGGGGAAAATGCTGGAAGCCCCCTTCCTCCCGGGGTGTGTCCCTTGGGAGAGCCTGCAGGTCGGGGGGCACACCCGTGCAGGGCTCTGGCACCCCTGAGGTGCTCCCCAGTGGCCTCCCTCACAGGGGCAGGAGGGGTCCCCACACAGCAGGGGCCGGGGGGGTTGTTGCAGAGGGAGGTCCGGCAGCGAGCAGCTGGGGGGCGCTGTCCTGGAGCGCTGTGGAGGTGTCCGTTGCAGGGGAACTGGGGAGGAGGGTCTGGAGGCTGGGGGGCCGCCCAGGGCAGGGCACAGCCTGGCCACATTGCCAGGGCCTGAGTCACTCCCCCCGCCCCAACCCCTGACTGAGGAAGGCCTGGTGGCCTGGAGGAAGGATGGGGTGGGGGAGGCTGGCACCATGCGGCCTCCGCACACGCAGGTCTGGGGGGGCAGGGGCAGGTCTGGGAGGGCAGGGGCAGGTCTCCCTGACAAAGGGCTGCCACCTCCAGGATGGAGCCCTGAGCCTCCGTGCTGAGCTGGGTGGCCTAACGTCCCGGAGCTATGTCTGGCTGAAGGCCATGTGCAGTCCCTGGGGAGAGGACCGGCCAGGTTTGTCTTCTAGCTGGGGACCCTGGGAGCCGGGAGAGGACCGTGGAGGTGCCAGGGCCCAGCCCGAGGGAGCAGAGACCCGGAAAGTTCTGGTGAGCCAGGAGGGGTCCCCGCCAGGGAGTGCCCAGGACGGCCAGGAGGTCCGGGTCCCCACTGTGTGTTCGTAACGCTTTCGAAAACCCGTTCGTCTACATGATTATGGCAAAGTCAACGCAACGTGAGACTCACCCCCGTCTCAGTTTTAAGTGTCCAGTCGGCTGGTGCTATGTGCGTCCCCATTGTTGGGGGCCCTGCCCCTGCCGGCAGCACCCGCAGCCCCCAGAGCCGGTTTTTCCTGGGAAGGAACAGGTGATCCCACCTGGCGGGTGGCTGATGGTCAGGAGAACAGCCCGATCTCCTGGTGTCTCTGCGTCTCTACAGCCCGCTTTCCCCGAGAGCCCCCAGACTGCTCTTTCCTGTCTTCCTGGGTTTATAACATCAGAAAGCTCCTTACCCTCCAGAGAGGAAGTAGCCTTTTAAGAGAGCTTCTTGAAAGTCAAAGTAATTCCCACAGGTTATTTTTAATACTCTTGTTATACGAATTGCACAAGAAATAGTTTCTTTCCCATAAGCTTTGGCTGCTTTGGATCTGTGGAAGGCCCTGCCTGCCCTCCCTCCCTCTCCCTCCTCCTC
>PISX010017550.1:0-43059 GCA_004024625.1 Mellivora capensis
GAGATTCAAATTAAAACCACATTGAGATACCACCTCACACCAGTTAGAATGGCCAAAATTAGCAAGACAGGAAACAACGTGTGTTGGAGAGGATGTGGAGAAAGGGGAACCCTCTTACACTGTTGGTGGGAATGTAAGTTGGTGCAGCCACTTTGGAGAACAGTGTGGAGATTCCTCAAGAAATTAAAAATAGAGCTTCCCTATGACCCTGCAACTGCACTACTGGGTATTTACCCCAAAGATACAGATGTAGTGAAAGTTTTCATCTCAATAATTATAGGAAAGAAGGGATTACACATCAAAAGCAAAGTATTGATTCATCTGTGTATAAAGAAGATGTGGTCTATATGCACAATGGAATATTACTCCGCCATCAGAAAGGAGGAATAGCCAACATTTGTATCATCATGGATGGAACTGGAGGAGATTCTGCTGAGTGAAATAAGTCAAGCAGAGAGAGTCAATTATCATATGGTTTCACTTATTTGTGGAGCATAACAAATAACATGGAGGACATGGGGAGATGGAGAGGAGAAGGGAGTTGAGGGAAATTGGAAGGGGAGGTGAACCATGAGAGACTATGGACTCTGAAAAACAACCTGAGGGGTTTTGAAGGGGGGGGGTGGGAGGTTAGAGGAGCCTGGTGGTAGGTATTAGGGAGGGCACGTATTTGCATGGAGCACTGGGTGTGGTGCAAAAACAATGAATACTGTTACACTAAAAAGAAATTAAAAAAATTTTTTTTAAATCTCCATGATGGCCGTGGAGCCTACTTAAGATCCCTCTTTCTCCTTCTGCCCCTCCCCACCTCTCCCTCTCTCTAAAAAAAAATTAAAAATTAAAAATTAAATTAAATGTAAAAAAAACTTAAAAGGTTACTACTGTAGATGTTCTCATTTTACAGGTGAGTTTAAATAACTTGTCCAAAGACACATAGTGGCTAAGTGTCAAAATCAAAATTCAAACCAAGAGAGGGTAGTTCAGAATTCATACTTTTACAGCAGTACAACACTAGCTATTTTCTGCATATCTGAGTGACCTGTTATTACTATGAACCACTTTCTTCTATGCTGACTAGTTTTCTAATGTGACAGAAGGGTTATGGTTCTCACACACTCTATCTGCTTAAATGGATCCAAAGCAAATTGTACTTAAACTCCATTTAGAGTCTTCTGCTTTAAACCAAACTCTTCTTAGGGTACACTTTAACAGAACTTCCCAGAACAAGTTCCAATTGACTCTAATGAACCACACTGCTTAATAAATCTAAGCTAAGTTAAAAGGCACTGGAAAACCTGATCTGAACATCATGAGAACACATGCTCACTAGGAGTAAAGAATGCTGCTGAAAACAATACATGATGAAATCTACAAAAAGGGGTCATTTGTCTCTAAACACAGCAGTGGCCACCCAGACTAACAGGCTGTGTTTTAATTTCGTATCAGTCAGTTACACTTCTTTTAGTTAACCAGTAACAGATTTCAACTTGAACTAGTTTAAGCAAAAACAAGGACATCCATTAGAAGGGTACATAGAGAGCTTATGCAGGCAGAGAGCTAGGTAGCTCTTTGGAAATCAATGGAACCAGTGGCTACAAGGCCAGAAGAAATTCAGATTAACCACTCTCATCTCTATTTCCTTTCATTCATCTCCTTCTCTTGTCACTCAGTGAAAAACAATTTTTTTTTTTTACTTGCCTATATCCACTGTGGAAAATAGCTCTGAAAGTTTCTGAGATGATCCAATATATTCCCACCTATATAAAAGATAGAATGAATTCTCTCTAGTCAAACTCCAAATCTCTGGATTTGGTCAGTTGGTCTAGCCCGACATATGTACCCATTAAGACCAATTACGGACTGAGCTTAAGTGGGGGTTTCATTTTTGTACAATTGAATGTTGACCTGGAGATACCAACATGACAACTCCCACAATGACTGTGCAGTTGGCCAGTGTATCAAGAGAAGGGCTGGGGATTCCTAGAAAAGAGGGTATGAGATAAATAAATTAATAGGTGTTCAGCTCAAACAAGGAGGAAGGAAAGCATATCTATAATTCTCAAGCATGTCTAGGTATGTCGTAGATATTGAAGGCATAAAAGAAGAATGGTATTCTAAATCACAATCTCAAACACAATCTTCCTGAGCATGAATGAGCGTACACATAGTGTTCCTCTTCCTTCACTTGGGCTACTCTAGATGCAGAGTTTGGCTGAGTATGAATAAAGCTAAATGAAAAACAAAGAATAAAGATCCCTCGTGGGATTTGTTCTTAGTGATGTTCTTAGTAATATAAGAAAAGTCACAGAAAACTAATCTTTCTTTAATCCTCAAACAAAACTCTGAAGTGTTCTATAGTATCCCCATTCAGCGGATGTGAAAACAGGGACTCAGAGAAACAATAACTTTCCCCAATCTAATAAGTACAAAAGGAGAATTTAAACCCAGTCCAAATTTAGCCCAAAGACTCATTTTTGGTTTGTTTGTTTTTACCACAGCAACGCATTTTGGAATATGAAAGGAAAAAAAAAACTCAAGCTCTGAAGAATTTTGGTGAGAAAATATAAAATAAAAAAATACAATAAATCATATAGGGAAAGAAAATATCAGCATCAGAGCAAGGGAGGGGAAAGCCCTGGGAAATAAGGCTCATGTGTGCAGTGATGGAATCTGTAAGACATACTTGTCCAGAAATTCCATTGAACATTTGCTCAGAAAATAATGTCATATAACTCAAGACTTGGATTCCTTGGTTAATGACTAGTTTCTAATGAACTTTGAAGCTCTGACTACAGTTCCCTGGGCCAACTGGACAGGGTTAATGACTTCCTACAATCATTTACATTTGCTGAAACATGGGTTGGTACATATTAATCAGAGAATCTCGGAGTATAAATTCCAGGAAGGTTCTGAGATGTCACTTGATAAGGGAGGGAGTGGAACACTCACTTCACAGATAAGGAAACTGAAGCCCAGAGTAGTGAGTTGGCCACACTCACACTGAGAATCAAATTAGAGTCAGTGTCCTAATTTCCACTCAGTCCACTAAGAAGATATCTCTGTGAAAGAACAGAGCCAAGCTGTCTAGTGTTGGGAGATGAGCCCCAGCCACAGTCAGGGTCAAGCCTAAGGCAGGGTGAGAGTGTCTGTAAATAAAGGACAAACCAGTGTTGGGAGGGGAGGGGCCCCTGCACCTTTGGGTCTTCCTGTGATCTGAGGGGACTTCCTCAAAATAGCTGTTACAACTTTAAGCAAGTCATTAAAATACAACTCAGAACCTCTAGATGTACTCAGACTTTCTGAAATAGTCATGTTCAACTTTTGTTCAGTTCTGAGAGTAGTCTAATAATGTTCTTATATTGGGAAAAACAATTGGATAGAAGCTTCCAATTTACCAAGGCCAATCTCTTCCTCAACACAGACTGTTGCCATATGCTGGTCTGGTCTCTCAACTCCTTGCCTTGGTAGGAACTTGTTACCCCCTCTCATCTGAAACTTTAATAATACAATGAAACATGACTCCATGAACTTCCTCACTCTGACTCTAATCCAACCCTCCTGTTCCACACTGGACAAGTCTAGATATTTAGGCACACCTCAGAGATACTGCACATTCAGTCCCAGACCACCGTAATAAAGTGAATATCACAATAAAGCAAGTCAAATGAATTTTTTTTATTTCCCAGTGCATATAAAGTTATATGTGCAGCACACTGTAGTCTATCAAGTGTGCAATAGCATTATATATGAAAAAGAAATGTGCATACCTTTATTTAAAAATACTTTATTGCTGTATGAGTTCTAGTAATTTGGGGGTGGATTCTTTTGGGTTTTCCACATAAAGTATCATGTCATTTGCGAAGAGGGTGTGACTTCTTCTTTGCCAATTTGAATACCTTTTATTTATTTTTGTTGTCTGATTGCTGTTGCTAGGATTTCTAGGACTATATTGAACAACAGTGGTGAGAGTGGGCATCCTTTTCATGTTCCTGATCTCGGTAGGAAGGCTGTCAGCTTTTCCAATGAGAACGATATTCACTGTGGGTTTTTCATAGATGGATTTTATGAAGTTGAGGAACGTTCTCTTTATCCCTATATTTTGAAGAGTTTTAATCAGGAACTGATGCTGTATTTTGTCAAATGCTTTTTCTGCTTCAATTAGGAGGACCATGTGGTTCTTCTCTCTTCTATTATTGATTTGTGAATGTTGAACCACCCTTGCATCCCAGGGATAAATTCTACCTGGTCATGGTGGATGACATGGTGGATGATACTGTTGGATCCTATTAGCTAGGATCTTGTTAAGAATCTTGGTATCCATATTCATCAGGGATATTGGTCTGAAATTCTCCTTTTTGATGGTGTCTTTGCCTGGTTTGGGGATCAAGGAAATGCTGGCTATATAGAGTCTGGAAGTTTTCCTTCTGTTTCTATTTTTTTTTTGAAACAGCTTCAGGAGAATAAATATTATTGCTTCTTTGAATATTTGGTAGAATTCTCCAGGGAATCCGTCAGGTCCTGGGCTCTTATTTTTTGGGAGGTTTTTGGTCACTGCTTCAAGCTTGTTACTAGTTATTGGTCTATTCAGGTTGTCAATTTCTTCCTGTTTCAGTCTTGGAACTTTATAGGTTTCCAGGAATGCATCCATTTCTTCTAGGTTGCTTAACTTATTAGCATATAGCTGTTGATAATAATTTCTGATGGTCGTTTCTATTTCCTTGGTGTTAGTCATAACCTCTCCCCTTTCATTCATAATTTTATTAATTTGGGTCCTCTCTCTTTTCTTTTGGATTAGTTTGGCCAATGGTTTTTTGACCTTATTAATTCTTTCAAAGAACCAGCTTCTAGTTTCATTGGTGTGTTCTACTGTATCTCTAGTTTCTAACTCATTGATCTCTGCTCTACTCTTAAATATTACACAGCCATCAGAAAGAATGAATACCCAATTTTTGTATCAACATGGATGGGACTGGAGGAGATTATGCTGAGTGAAATAAGCCAAGCAGAGAAAGTCAATTATTATATGGTTTCACTTTCTCAGGGAACATAAGCAATAACATGGAGGACATTTGGAGAAGTTAAGGAAAAGTGAATTAGGGGAAATTGGAGGGGGAGACGAACCATGAAAGACTGTGGACATTGAGAAACAAACTGGGTTTTAGAGGGGAGAGGGTGGGGGGTTGGGTGAGCCTGGTGGTGGGTATTAAGGAGGGCACGTATTGCGTGGACCACTGGGTGTGGTGCATAAACAATGAATCTTGGAACACTGAAAAAATGAATAAAATTAAATTAAATTAAATATACTTTATTGCTTAAAAATGCTAACCATCATCTGAGTTTTCAGTGAATCATAATCTTTTTGCTGGTTGAGGGTCTTGCCTCCATGTCGATGGCTGATGACTGAACAAGGTGGTGGTTGCTGAAGATGGGGGTGGCTGTGGCAATTTCTTAAAATAAGACAACAATAAAGTTTGCTTCATCGATTCACTCTAGTTTTCACAAACAATTTCTCACTATCATGTGATGGTATTTGATAGCATTTTACCCACAGTAGAATCCTTTTAAAATTGGACTCCCATCCTGCAAATGCTCCTGTTTCTTTATCATCTAAGTTTATTTAATATTCTAAATTCTTAGTTGTCATGTCAACAATCTTCACAGCATCTTCACCAGGAGTACATTCCATCTCAAGCAACCACTTTTTTGCTCATTCATTGAGAGCAACTCCTTAGCCATACAAGTTCTAGCATTAGCTTGCAGTAGCTCAGGCACATCTTCAGTCTACTCCTAATTCCAGTTCTCTTGCTATTTCCACTCTGTCTGCAATTACATGCTCCGTGGAAGTCTTGAACCCCTCAATGTCCACCATGAGGGTTGGAATCTACTTCTTCCAAGTGCTCATTAGTGTGGATGTTTTGACAGCTGCCCATGAATCACAAATGTTCTTAATGACACCAAGAATGGTGAATCTTTTACAGAAAGTTTTCAATTTAATTTGCCCCAAAACCTAAGAGAAACCGCTATCTAAGACAGCTACATTTCACAAGATGTATTTCTAAAATAATAAGACTTGAAAGTTGAAATTATTCCTTGATCCATGGAATCTGTAGAATGTCATTTTAGCAGACATGAAAATAATATTAGTCTCATTGTACATCTTCAGTGGAGCTCTTGGAGGACCAGGTGCATTATCAATGAGCAGTGATATTTTGAAAGGAATCTTTTTTCCTATGTAGTAGGTTTCAATAGTATACTTACAATGTGCAGTAAACCATGTCATAAACAGATGTGCTGTCACCCAGGCTTTGTTGTTCCATTTATACAGCATAGGCAAAGTAGATCTAGCATAATTCCTAAGGGCCCTAGGATTTTTGTAAATGGTGCATGAGCACCGGCCTCAACCTAAAGTCACCAACTGCATTAGCCTCCAACAAAGGAGTCAGCCTGTCCTAGGAAGCTTTGAAGCCAGCCATTGACTTTTCCTCTCTCGCTATGAAAGTCCTAGATGACACCTTCTTCCAATATAAGGCTGTTTCATCTACACCGAAAGTCTTCTGTTTAGTATAGCACCTTCATTAATTAGCTAGATATTCTGAAAAATTTGCAGCAGTAGCTACATCAGCACTTGCAGCTTCACCTTGTACTTGGATGTTGTGGAATTGGCTTCTTTCCTTAAACCTCATGAATCTCCCTCTGCTGGCTTCAAACTGTTCTTCTGCAGCTTCCTCACCTTTCTTGGCCTTCAGAGAACTTAAGAGAGTTAGGGCCTTGCTCTGGATTAGGCTTCGGCTTCAGGGAAAGTTGTAACTAGTTTGATTTTCTATCCAAGCCACAAAATCTTTCTCTATATTGGAAATAAGGCCGCTTTGCTTTCTTTCTTTTTTTTTTTTTTTTAAAGATTTTATTTATTTATTTGTCAGAGAGAGAGGGAGAGAGAGCGAGCGAGCACAGGCAGACAGAGTGGCAGGCAGAGGCAGAGGGAGAAGCTGGCTTCCTGCCGAGCAAGGAGCCCGATGTGGGACTCAATCCCAGGACGCTGGGATCATGACCTGAGCCAAAGGCAGCCGCTTAACCAACTGAGCCACCCAGGCGTCCCCGCTTTGCTTTCTTATCCTAAGTATATTCACTGAGGTAGCACTTTTAAATTCCTTGCCTTCATTCACAACCTGGCTAACTATTTGGTGCAAGAGACCTAACTTTCAACCTACCTTGGTTTTTGACATGCCTTCCTTACTAGGCTTAATTATTTCTGGTTTGATTTAAAGTGAGAGATGTGCAGCTCTTCCTTTCACTTGAATACTTAGAAGCCAGTGGAGCAGTCAGAACATACACGCCATTTATCGATCAAGTTCACCATCTTACTTGGGCATGGTTCACGGTGCCCCAAAACAATTACAAATATCAAAGATCACTGATCATAGATAACCATGTTAAATATAATAATAATGAAAAGTTTGAAATATTGTGAGAATTACCAAAATCTTACCCAGATACACAAAGTACACAAATAGTGTTGGGGAAATGGTACAATAATAAACTTGCTCAATGAAGGGAGGCCACAAGCCTATAATTTGTAAAAAAACCACAATATCCATGAAGCACAACAAAGTCAAGCACAATAAAATGAGGTATGCCTATAACCATAAATTTTTATGGTTTTCACTTTTAGTAAAATAGTAGTCAATAAATTATGAGATATTCAATGCTTTATTATAAAACATATATATAAATTTGTGTTAGATTATTTTTTCCCAATAACTTGGGAACACTTAGGCTAACGTAACTGTTCTAAGCACAGTTAAGATAGGTTAGGCTAAGCTTTGATGTTTGCTAGATTATATGTGTTAAATACAACCTTGATTTAGGATATTTTCAACTAACAATGGAAGTTCTAAGTTGTTTCCATTTTTGAGAACTAAGAAATCCTTACTAGAAGACCCCAAGTGGACTTCCTCTTAAATACCATTGACCTGAATTAGTTCTATGCCCCTCCCTAAGAAACCAATGTCAGTAGGTTCCAGTAACATTAGGAACCAGAACAAGTAAGTTTTCAATTTTGGAAGCAAAATACTGGGAGGAGAGTATTTCTTTTCTGCAGTAAAATAATAAATACATACATACATACATACATACAAAAAGTGTTGGGGGATAATTAGTAGGAAGGAAAGATGTGGTAGAACACAAATGGTGTTAGCATTGCAGGAAGACTGTGTTTGGGAACCCCTCTGTCTAAAAGAACAATTGGAGTCAGCAAAAACAACATGTCAGCTCCATGTAGAGGTCCGATCTTGCATGATTCTGTGAAAGAAATAGCACATTAAGGCAGCCAGAGTGATCTTCTTACCAGATCACTTTCCTAGAACTGGGGCTGGAACATAGAACCTTGGAACAACCCAGAGTACCTGGTAGACCCAAAGACTGAGTGTCTAGATACCCTGAACAGGAGAAAGGGAAGATAGGGATGAAAGGGATAAAGTTCCTTGTACAAACTTAGGAGGCCTGGTTTGAGTGGTACTATCAACTCTGACTCATTTGAGCAATGAAAGAGGAGTTTGTGTATTTTTGAGGAACACACTCCAAAGCTCAGAGTTTCCTACAGTGCAGAGTCCAAGGCATAGACCTCACTTGCTCAGTGATAAGGGGAGTTTGGGGGACCCGAGTTGGTTCAGACAGGCAGAGAGAATGGTTCTTGAAGAAAAAGAAGAATACAGAGGAAAGAATTGTCTAACGGCTAACTTGCAACAGTTCAGGGCAGAGGCCATCACAGATTTCATTCTGAATGTGAGCTACCATTTAATTATGGATACCTGGAACTCTGAATGGAGGATTCTAAAACCAAACCTAAAGTCCATAGCTCAAGGCCATGATCTGGAAAAAGATTCTTCCAGGAGTATAGGGTGGGAGATGGGGAGACTATGTCAGAGATTTACCATTCTTGTAGGAAAGGGTTGTCTGAAAGCTTTATACTTTGGATCTACACAAAGGCTTACATATACCATCACATGTGTTCATTGGTCTGTTCTGAAATATTTGAAAGAAGCTTAGATTATTCTATAGCCATAAAAATGTTAAAAATGCCTATAATTCAGCTGCTAATGATAAAGTATAGGAGTATGTCTATTTGTGTGTGTATGTACGTAAGTGCGGAAAAGAAAGTATGTGCGTGTGTGCGTGCGTGTGCCTGTGTGTGTGTGTTTGTGTGTGTGTACTGGTAAGTAAGTTTGGAAGCACTTAGAGACTGGAGGAATGTGATGTGACTGGATTAAAAATGAAGGACTCATATGACAGCCCATCTTGACAGCTCCCATGCCCTAAGAGGTAGCTGGGAAGTGTTTGCCAGGAAAACCTTCACCGAGCTTCTGTCTGGATGGCCCTGAAGAGGAGAAAAGTCGTCCTCGTAGGAAACATCTGAAACTCATTCCCCAGGGGCAGTTCAACAGAGCAGAAGCTTATCAAGTGAACAAAGCATATTTTCTTAGTAATGTTCTGGCTGTCAGCATAAGTGGAAGTGGGATGCAAACTGAAAGGACCATTCAGTCAGTTGCAGGTTTCCATTTATAATTTTTATTAATTGTAGTGATAAAGCATTTACCAAAGAAATGGTCTGACATGTCATATTTTTTAATAAGCCGAAAAAGGTGTCTTATGAAACAAAAATGACTTTGGGTTTCGGGGTTGATATGCAAACCTTAGCCTCATGTATTCTGTTCCATTTAAATCCTCTGAAGTAAGTACAACTCTCACGTAGCCAGTCAATAGAAACTGAAAAGTTTTCTGGGCATTTTTCCAGAAAGTCAAGTGTATTTTCCATCAATGTCACTTTTAACTGTTTCTCCCAATATTGCTACCTACTTCTAAGATAGAGTGGAAAGCACAGGTCACCTTCAACATAGCTTATTATGCAATATGTAAGCAGAGTTACATATTGTTGTACACAGTTAAGACTCCTAAATGGTCCAAGTCTAATAACCTCCCACCTATTTTCCGTATGGGTTGGTGCTGGGGCCTGAAATCGCCATAGCGGCACCAGAGACAGAATATGGCAAATTTTCTAGATTATAGGTCTACAGCGTTAAGGGATGAGCACCTGAGGGAAGTGTCAGATTAGAGCCCAGGATGTGATGCACACCCAAACTGCTAATCTGAAGGGGGCCTGACAGTGAGAGCCTGGACATGTCAGTGACGAAGACGATTAAGAATGTGGAAGTTAAGAATGCAGCCCCTGGGTGACTCAATCATTAAGCGTCTGCCTTCAGCTCAGGTCATGATCCCAGAGTCCTGGGATCGAGCCCCACATCAGGCTCCCTGCCCAGAGGGATACCTGCTTCTCCCTCTCCCACTCCCCCAGTCTATGTTCCCTCTCACTGTGTCTCTCTGTCAAGTAAATAAATACAATCTTTAAAAAAAAAGAAGAAGAAGCAGCTGATAGGTATGAAGGTAAAAGGGGCTGAAAACGGCTTGGCATGGAAGCCCTGGATCCAGTTACGGCTTCCTTGGACAGAGGAGGCCTGAACGAACAACTCCAAAGCAGATAAAGCACAATAGTTTTTGGTTTTATTATTATTTTTTTACTGTGATGATTCCAATTTACTTATATTTTGTCATATTTTTGCTTTCTTTAAAGGAAGAAAAAGAGAAAAAAGCTATGGTAGATTTTTAGCTGAAAGTTTTGGATGCTACTCCCTGTACATTCATGGCATATCATCATCATTATTAATATTATTATTTAACTCTTGGGAAGGGCTCTGAGGAAAGAAAACATTTTTTTTTTTTTTAGGAAAATCAATAAACCACTTGGCTGGGTAGGGAGAAGATCTGAAAAAGAGATATTAACAGAGATGCATAAAAATGAAAAAGCAATCTAAGCATGGAATGGAATAAGGAGTCAAAAAATGGGAGAAGAACCCCAAGCTCCAAGGTAGAAACTGAAGACACAGATTTGGCATTAAATGGCTCATTCCCTTTTAAGAACAGCGAAGTCAAAAATCCAAATTAAATAGCCTACCATCTGATACCATGCTAAATGACCTTGTCTCCCCCATCCTTCAACATTGCCCACAAATCTCCAATAAATGTCCTTGCATACCTTGTTGGAAGGGACTTTTAGGAGGACATCATCATAAACTGATGGTAACCCACACTGAAGACACTGTGAGAGTACAGCAGCGAGATAAAGAGCAGGGTATGAATATTCCACAGGACCTGGGAGCTTGTTGTAGAGGAGGTTAGGAAAGAAATCCTTGCAAATTCACAGGAATCTTGGAGAGGGCATTGGATTTCTTTTTGCAAGTGTATGTGTCCAAGCCAGTCTTAACTAGAGGTGGCATTCTATATATAATATTGAGATTGATTTAGCAACTGTATTCTGAAATGCTGAATGAATCACGCTAGGCTTCTTTGACTCTTCAGGGAACAGGGTGGCATACATAACAGCAGTTTTCAAAATCAGAGTGGTAAAGCATTCTAAGAAAAAGGAGTGAAAGACAGCTGGCACACCACTGAAACACACATAATCTTGAAAGCCTCTTCTATCATGATAGAGTGCTAAATGAGGCAGAATTTCTTTAAAATAAAAGAATACATTAGTTCTCTATAGTTAAAGAAACAAGTCACCTCGAGGCAGATTTTGTTAACTGGGGAAGAATTGCTTGAACAATATGTTGCCCAGGAAGATTGGCTGAGGGAAGTGGAAGCTAGATTCCCAAAGGGGGATCATCATGCATGAAGGAGCCTTTGGGCAAAGGACACAAGAGCACAATGTCAAGATATGGACATTCAGATTACCCATGCATAAGGCAAGGGCAGACGTAATTATCAATCTCAAAAATAAAGGACTTGAAACTATTTGCTGCCCAAGCTGGAGAGGTTCCCACCTGTTACGATCTCTAGTTAGTAGGTCCTGGTGTTGTGCCCTTAAAGAAGGGAATGTGTTTTCCATGGGAGAGTTCTCTGGCATGTAGCAGGAGAAAAATGGAAAAGCTCTTATATAATGTAAAGAAATTTGGAGCAAAGAGAGACCAAAATTGAAGTCCGATCCTGTTACATCCTGTCTAGCCTTGAGATTTAATCTCTCTCAGCCTCAGCTTACTTCTCAGCATTACTGTGGCAAAAATGTTCACCTTGTATGACTTTGGGAATAATTAAATTAAAATGAGGTAAAATATATAAAGGAGTCTGTCTCTGATCTTGGGTCTTTTAGGGGCTCATATCAGTTGCTAGTTCTTTTATTCCTTGGTGTCAATTGGCACATGGAAGGAAAATAAAGAATATAAACTGTTCCTTTAATCATTCCAATTTTCCCTTCTGCATATTTGACTTAAGATCTATTCTAAATTATTACTATTTACAACTGAAACAATGGTGAGTCCTTTTCTCTTCTTCAAAACTCAGTAGTATATTGCCAGTTCTAGATCATTTACTAGTTCTATCATATACTTAGCCTAACTGTATTCAGTTTAACTATATTATTCACCCTTACTCTTTTGATGTAAAAACACTTAATATAGGTTCTCTCTTTCTCCCTCCCACCATGAGTAAAACAAACAATGTCATCACATGCTTATCTTAGCCATGGAGTATATCCTTATTCTTCCTGCTTACCTATTATACTGATCTGAGAATCTACAGTTATCAAAAGTTCACCTGCATAGTAATAACCCATAGATTTTTATTTAAAAAGCAGATTTCTGAGCCCCACTTCATATATTCTAATTCAACAGGTATGGGAAAGGAACAGAAAATGATCTTTTAAAAAAGCACCCTCACTCATTCTGATACAAGTGGTCTTGGCCACTGTGAAAGATCCCACCAAGATTGTAAGAGACACAGAGAGCTACAATATGCCATATTTCCCAAATTATTTTGTTCCTCAGTTTCAGAATGTATAGGAGAATTTCCTAAAACCAAGTAATAAATTCAAATAATTATTTTGGTTGGAAGGAAACCAAGTGAAGAAAAATCTAGTCTGGCACGTATTTTGCAGATGAAAAAACTGAGCCTCATAAAGGTAGACTGGTGGGTACCTAAGAAGTCAGCTAGTTTGTCTGGAAAGTTTTACCTAAGACTGCTCCATTTTCTTGCCTACGTGAGCATGGCACCTCAACACCCACTCTTGCAATAAATATAGTGTTAGGAATAACTGTGTGTGTGTGT
This sequence comes from Mellivora capensis, assembly GCA_004024625.1. Lineage (NCBI taxonomy): Eukaryota > Metazoa > Chordata > Mammalia > Carnivora > Mustelidae > Mellivora > Mellivora capensis. The sequence continues at coordinate 13,153 of PISX010017550.1, forward strand.
GTGTGTGTGTGTGTGTGTGAGAAAGATGAAATCTTCTCTAGACAAGCTTAAAACATAAAAATAATTAAATATTATCAATTTAAAATGCACTCTAATACTATTAATACTGGCTGCTCTGAGCTAAATGTTGCTTCCAAATAAATTATTTCACATGGCTTTTCATTGTTTTATCAACATGATAAACTGTTATTTTTTTTCTTTACCCTTCTTGAGGAAAACTTAAAACCAAATGGAACTATAATTTTCAATTTGTATTTTTAGAAACCCTAAAGATGTCATACATCCAGACTCCTGTTTATTGTAGGTTAAGGTTGGTCCTTCAACAAAAATTACCATAGCAGTTCATTACATTTCTGTTTAGAGATTTAGCTCTTTTTCTACAAGTAAAATCTGTGCTTAGAAGTGGGACTGAAAACTTGGAGGAAAACATACATATTTAAATTTTATCCACTTAGGAAAATCTGGACTCAGGTGCTTAAGTGAGGCTAAACAATTCCAAATAAATCCATTAGGAAAAATGTTTATAAGAAATTAAGGTGTATTCATTAAAGTATAAATTAAAGAAGAAAAATCAATTTCTGGTCAAATAAATTATTGGGGCACCGGGGTGGCTCAGTTGGTTAAGAGGCTGCCTTCAGCTCAGGTCATGATCCCAGGGTCCTGGGATTGAGTCCCACGTCAGGCTTCTTGCTCAGCAGGCGTCTGCTTCTTCCTTTCTCTCTGCCTGATGCTCTGCCTACTTGTGCTCTCTCTCTCTCAATCTGTTGAATAAATAAATAAAATCTTTAAATTAATTAATTACTTAAGAAGAACATTCTAAAACATGAGGGGAAATAATGTTGAATTTTACAACATAACATAGAAACATAGAGTCCCCAACATGTAATATATATTTTAAACAAATTCAGTAATATTTCCTAATTACTATTCAATTATTCCATGGACTCTAGACTTGCTCTAAGCAAAACAATCTCTTCCTCTTGCAAATGAAGTTATCTTCTCACACAGGTGATTTAATTTCTAAAAGATAAAGGTTCTTTCAAATGTGGAAATCCATGGCAGTCCAGAAGGATTTTTGTTCCCAAGCCTAATTGCAAAATTTTCTGTTTGTCCAATAAATACAATTCTGAAAGTATTCCTTTATTATTAAGCTTTCAATTAACTTTTCCTTCTTGCACTTTATTTCAAAGATCATACAGAACAATATTCACTAGACTTTCCATATTTTCCAAATTGAAATATCACAAGAAAATAATAAGTCCTATTAGGTTTGCACAATGAAAAGTAAAAAAAAGAGAGAAAAAAAGAAAAAAAAATCTTAACGGAGAAAGAGATCATAGCTCTGTAAAGGTTGATAGTCAAGCTTTAGAATGATTACTATTTTCCTTTCCTCTGAGTTGAATTAACTGTGAGACATGTTCAACCTTGTATCCTTGAACTCCCCATGTGAATGAGCTCCAGTTACTCATTGCAGTAATTGGCTTTGTAATGGATTCTGTTCCTTCTCTTCCATAGTTAGCTTCTTCACTCCCTCTGTGGTCATCTTCCAGGGAAACTATTTACAATAAATCTTTCTCAGAATCTGCTTCCCAGGGGACCCAAATAGACAACCTCAATATCTGTCCATTCCATATCACTGTTCTCACCCTCTTCTTCCTCACAGACAGCCATCGTGCTCCTAAGCGATTCAGGGCACTGAAAGCTGATACCAACCAAACTAAAAAGCACCCAATTCTCCATGCTGTCTCCACAACCAACATTTGCCCTTCCTGTACTCATGCTCTTAAGACTCAAGAATCAAGATTTTTGCTGAGAAACTGAATAAATAGGTTAGACTGTGATGTTCAGATATAGTTTGTTTGGCTAGAAATAACACAGTAGGAAAATCAAAAGACTTTGTTCTTGGTCTATCATTCACTACTTTGGTGACCTCAGTCAAATTACTCTTGTGGTTCAAGTTTTCCATCAATGAAATGAAGCCAATATCTGACATCTGTCATGAGTTGGAGTACAAAAGGCTCTGAGAATTGGAAAACTGAAGATAAATAGGACAGCATTTCAAAGAAAACTCCCAACTTAGAAGTTGCCTTTAACGATGGTATAGCCTATTTCAAAGTTCAGACCTTCAAAAGTAGAGAAGAATCCAGGGATAGAAGAGCCCTAAAGCATTGCTGGGGGGGGGGGGGGGGGATGGGTATGTCCACTCGAAAAGAAAAAAAAAAAGAGTAGCATTCTGAGAGGATTTAGTCAAATCAAGTACATGAGTACTTATGATTAAACAATTCAAATCCTAGGTATATACTTCAGAGAAATTCTCAGAAAGATCCATAAGGGAAGGCACCTGGGTGCTCAGTTGGTTAAGCCACTGCCTTCAGCTCAGGTCATGATCCTGGAGTCCCGGGATTGAGTCCCACATCAGGCTCCCTGCTCAGTAGGGAGTCTGCTTCTCCCACTGACCTTCCTTCTCTCATTCTCTCTCTCTCAATAAATAAATAAAATCTTAAAAAAAAATCCACAAGGGAGTACATGTAAGGTGGTGCATCACAACCATACCTGATAGAGGAAAACAACTTGGAAGACCACCAATGGACAGGTGGCTAAATGATAAGTGATGAAAACATACCACACAGCTGTGCAGAAAGAATCCATTTGACATTTACAGAGCATTGTGAATAGAATTTAAAACTAGGGTGACTGGGTGGCTCAGTAGGTTAAGCTTCTGACTCTTGATTTTGGCTCTGGTCATGATCTCAAGGTCATGGGATTGAGCCCCACATCCAGCTCTGTGCTCAGCAGGGTGTTTGCTCGAGTTTCTCTCCCTCTCCCTCTCAGAGTTCCTCTGCCCCCTCCCTGTTCACTCTCTCTCAAATAAATAAATAAATCTTAAAAAAAAAAAATAACCAAGAACTTAAAAGCCATAGTGCTGGGAGAAAAAAAAGAAACAAAATAGAAACAATATCATTTATGATTCTTATATATTCAGACAAAAGCAATGTGCATCTTCAAGACATGTAAGTAGGGACTATAAATTAAACACATAAGAATGTATGCCTATAACATGGGAAGGAAAGATAGAAAGGAAGGTAAGATAGATATTATTTAAAAAGTTAACCAACAAATACATCGGGGAAGGACTTGCCCAAACTTATAATAGCAGTCTGCCATGAACTGAAAAGTGTGAAAAGACTCAACTTTTCATATCCAAGGTCAAAAAAAAAAAAGAATGAATGAATGAATGAAAGGTTTAATAAATGGGTGGTCTTTGAGTCAGAGTATCTGGATTTGAATTCTGCCTCTACCACTTATGAGCTCGATTTAATCTTTTAGAATCTGTTCTTACAAACATAAAATATAAGTAATAATATTACCTACCTTGCAGTCTCATTGTGAAGGTTAGGTTAAATTCAAGTGAAGCACTTGGTGTGAGGCCTGGCACATGATAAGAACCCAGTGAATATGAAATTGTTACTAATACTCTAAAGTGATGCCTCCCTCACACCATGTAGCAGGTTGATAGAGAAGTAGTGTTTGTTTGGGAGAGATAGATGAACAGAGAGCTTTACCAAACTCTGCTGCTCTTCATATGCTAATGGAGATGATAGGAAAGCTTTGTATTTCCAGGTACCAATCCATGACTGACAGTAGATCATTCCAAAAATGGCAGGTAGAGAATGAGAAAGACCAGTTGTTCTTTGGTAGACAACTTTCCCTGCTTTGCCTTGGGCAGGATTGTGGGGTAATGCAGCAGTGATCTAAGAGAACTGTGGCTCAAACAGAGCCAGCTCCAAGGGAACAAGGATTACGTGCAAGAAGTAAGTAAAGGAGCCATTACCAAGGCTTACCTGATACCAGGAGCTCCCTGTCTGGAATTGCCATGGTTTCCTGATTAGTGTGCATTGCTCTAGGCTTCCCAGATGGACAGAAAGTTATAAGAAGGAAACCAGGTAGACAAGACTATGACCAATGGCCAATATGGTGAGCATTAGATAGGCTGGAGAGTGGGCTCCCAGGATTGTCATCAAAGTATGGTTTTGCTCTGTGGTCTTTACTGCTCCCAAGATTATAAGAATGAACTGACTCGGAAGTAGCCTTCACAAGAATCGTGTGACAACAAACAGAGAAACCACAATGTGAAGAACATTCCAACAACATGAAGCTCAACATCACTGGGCTGCCCCTAGTACGTGGTCTGTCCCAGTAACATGGAACCCCAAAAGAACAGGAAAACTGTGTGAGTTATGTGAAATGACAACTTTCTCATGTTCAAGATCACCACAATGAACCTCTGAATATTAGTATCCCCTGAAAGCAGGCAGGGGCTCATTTCTTAAAAGTTGCTCATTTTTTTAACACATAAAAAAATCAACCAATCAATCTAAAGGGAAATAAAACCTGATTCAGTAAGTAATGTATGCATTAAATAAAAGTGGTGTTGAAAAATAGTCACAACCATTCTTCTATTTACCCATGATTCTTCTTTATTTGGCTGCTAAGTATAGGGGCATGTTAATATTGTTGTCAGCTTGATAGAAGGCATTAAAGGCTCGAACAGTGGTGCAAGAAGCTATAGATAAATCTTTTCTACGCTGGGTGTTAGTAAGGTACTGTGATATTATATGCCTGCAGGACACTTATTTTTTTTAACACTATTACTGCAGTTCATAAAGGGAACACTCATATGAAAAAAAAAAATTAAACATCAAATCTAGCAAGTGATTAGCACCAGCATTCCAGAAAACTTCAGCACAGCCTGTTTCCAGCTTCTGCTCCAACTTCATTGCTACAAAACAAGAGGAAATAGTAGTCAGGTTGATGAGATAAATAAAACACCAAAACTACACCTGAAAATGTATATATTAGCATTTGGACATAGAGTCTCATATAAAAAATTATTTATAGTGGGAAATTTTTATTTTTCCCCTCAGGAGCTATTTTCTTGTTACACAATTAATGGCATAATAAAGACCTACAGCTGTACCTTCACATCGAACTCTGATCTCTTGAGAGTTCAGCAAACAGCTCTGGTGTCATGCAAGGGGTTATGATGGCTTTGGGGGGCTGGTGCAGCCTTAAGGTACAGCATTTCCACATCCCACCCACAAGCCCTCACCCACTCATCACTTGACTGCTGTCCCACCCCTTTCCTTTAGCCTGATGACTCCACCATTCCCTAGAATGTAATCTCTCAAACAAGGAGGGAACAAGAAGTGGGACTGGAACAAATCCCAGCTTTTGCAAAATGGACCATTACAAAAGACAGACAGCAAGTGGGGCTCCTGTTGTTGTTTTTGTTGTTGTTCCATATACTGATTCAGCTGGCTTTATAATGCTATTGTGTGACATGGGAGTGATTTTCATAATTTCTTTATCCATCCGTCTCCATGTGTTCCTATTTGACAAGGTTGGACTCTCCAGCACAGAAGATGTAAACTTAACTGAGGGATTAAGTAGATTATACAAATCAAGAAAGGAAGTTTATTTATTTATTTAGTTAGTTAGTTAGTTATTTTTAAAGATTTTATTTATTTATTTGACAGAGAGAGATCACAAGTAGGCAGAGAGGCAGGCAGAGAGAGAGAGGAGGAAGCAGGCTCCCCGCTGAACAGAGAGCCCGATGCGGGCCTCGATCCCAGGACCCTGGGACCATGACCTGAGCTGAAGGCAGAGGCTTTAACCCACTGAGCCACCCAGGTGCCCAAGAAAGGAAGTTTAAAAGAAAGTATCAGAGATGAGGGCAGAAAGGAAATTTGGTTCTAAAACAGCACTCTGAGGGGCACCTGGGTGGCTCAGTGGGTTAGGCCTCTGCCTTCGGCTCAGGTCATGATCTCAGGGTCCTGGGATCAAGCCCCACGTTGGGCTCTCTGCTCAGCGGGGAGCCTGCTTCCCTTCCTCTCTCTCTCTGCCTGCCTCTCTGCCTACTTGTGATCTCTGTCAGATAAATAAATAAAATCTTTAAAAAAAAATAAAACAGGGACACCTGGGTGGCTCAGTTGGTTGAGCGGCTGCCTTCGGCTCAGGTCATGATCCCAGCGTCCTGGGATCGAGTCCCACATCGGGCTCCTTGCTCGGCAGGGAGCCTGCTTCTCCCTCTGCCTCTGCCTGCCACTCTGTCTGCCTGTGCTCGCTCGCTCGCTCTCTCCCTCTCTCTCTGACAAATAAAAAAATTTAAAAAAAAAAAAAAAAAAAAAAAAAAAATAAAACAGCACTCTGATTGAACAATGATGAAATGGCACTAATGGAAGGAGATGTCCATAACTTTATACTTCCGGGTGCCAATGGAGCATTCCAAAATGGCAGGTGGAGAAGAGAAGAGGCCCACTGCTCTTCTGTAAGCAAGTCTCCCTGCTTTGCCCTGGGCTGGATCACAGGATGATGAAGCCATGGTCTGGGAGACCTGACTCCAAAAGAAGCACCAGCTATGTACAAGGGCTAAGTAAAGCAGACCAGAAACCTGAGTATTGCATGGCCAAGCAGCAAAGCAGAACTGTGAAACGTGGACACATTCTGTATCATTTAGGAGAAACTACATTTGTTAGATGAGAAGGAGGAGGTAAGGAAAAAGCTACTAAAACAAGGGGGTAGCTCCATCACTGCACTGATTTTTTCTAGCCACAGAAAATCAGTAGTCATGAAATACTTAAGTTGTAGTGTTCATCATCTGGGGTTCTCCGAAGCTTTAAAATAGAAGGAGGAAATGACTAAATCGCATCTCCTCCTTTTCTAACAAATAAAAACTACTGTCTATTTGATTTTCCTGAAAATACCAACATTTGGTAGCTAATACTGCAAGAGCTTTAAAGGAATCATCATCCTTTAGCTAATGCTTATGAAGTGTTATGTATTTTATACGCTCAGCACTTTGCATGCATAAATGCAAATCTTCACCATTATCCCTTGATCTCATTTTACAGAGAATGAAATTGAGGCTCAAAAAAATTAAATATAGTGCCCAAGGCCACAGCATTTGAAATTAAACCCTGGTCTGTCCAGTGTTTTCTATTTGTTTTTGTTGGTGGTGTAGTAATGAGACTGTCTTGGCCATATACGAAAACCCATATTGTGTCTGGCTTATAAATGATCAACTGCATCATTGAAAGTACTTAAACAGATGATATGTAAGTATATAAGTACAAACAGGATAGTAACATTCAGTCAAATGCTGGACTCAATGTCCTCTGAATTCTTTTCATTTAAGATTTATAATTATGTAAGTAATTAAGTCAGATTGAAGAAGACTAGGTAGCTCATCCTCTGTGGCCATGCTGGCAAACCCAGCGCTATTTCTCAGTTCTTCCTGAACCCACAGGCAGATCAAAGTCACGTCTGGAATCACAGTTCTGCAGTTGGTTTGAAGGGATGCATTATGCTATGACAGGTAGAGTTGGGATTTTAGACATTTTGTGAAGTCTTTAGTTACCTTTGCCAATCTCAGTACATATGGCATTCAGTAACTTGGGAAAAACAAAGGTCTGACATTTCAGAAAGATGAAGTTCATTAATAAGATAAATAAATAAATCCTTATGTTTCAGATGAGCCCCCTGGTAGTTGAGGCTCGGGATTGTCTCACGCTGCCAGTTGAACAACACACTTATTTTGGATATAAGAAAATATAAATAAGAACTTAAGGCATTTTTAAACATCATAATTTTTTTAAACAGATTCTTTTTTTTAATTTAATTTTTTTATTTATTTGAGAGAGAGACAGAGTGAGAGAGCATGAGAGGGGAAGTCAGAGGGAAAAGCAGACTCCCCACGGAGCTGGGAGCCCGATGTGGGACTTGATCCCAGAACTCCGGGATCATGACCTGAGCTGAAGGCAGTCGCTTAACCAACTGAGCCACCCAGGTGCCCCTAAACATCATAATTTTGAAGGGACTCAAATCCCAATTTTTTTAGTGAACTTTGGATAATAAGTAATGTAAGGCTGTAAAACTTTAAACCAATATTACAGAAAGCATTTCTTAAAAGAATGTGCTGTGTGAATTTTTTCCCTTCTTAAACAAAACCATTCATGTATACTTTTCTCTGCTAAAAGAAAGCAAAATGATCTAGATATGTGCCCTTGTAACTATGAAACCAGACTTCCCCAAAAAATGTTATTTACAGGAAATGTATATAATCTTATTACTATATACTCATTGTTTTCTGAAAGATTTTAAGTGTATTTTGAACATTTACATAACTACTAACATCGATGTGAAAACACAAGATCCAAATCAGAATTTACTGTCCAGAAGCCAGAGTTATAAAACGTGCAGTAATTAAGAGTGCTATAAAAGTAGCCTGATAGATAGAGAATATACATATAACGGATACTAGAGAGCATCACATTGAATCTGGGGTCAAAACATTTAATATCTGGATAACCTGAGCTCCAAACAATTATGTCCTGATCTTATTTTATCTTGAAAAATTAGCGCACAGAGGAATGTAAGTCCACTTAGTTCCCTGACTTTTGCTCAGCTGTACCATGACTCACGACAATGCCAAAACCAACAATAATCTATTGAGATGACTTTGAAGGAGGGACCTCAAATTTACCAAACCCCCACCTCTCTTACATTTGATTCAGCTATGTCCCTAGAAAAGAAAAATAAATAGCACTTGCATCTTTTTATTGACTATTTCAGAGTAAGACTTTCAGATTGCAGATCTGCCCCTTGTCCACCAGTTGAAAGAACAAAGGGAAGTTCAAAAGAAGAGGCTTCATTCTCTTTGTTGGAAAATAAGGGAAGCTGGGCATCTGGGTGGCTCAGTCAGTTAAACATCCAGCTCAGGTTTCCACTCATGGGTGGTAAGACTGAGCCCTGCACTTGCTCAGCAGGGAGTCTGTCACTCCTTCCCCCACCCCACTAAAATAAATAAATAAGTAAATAAATAAATAAATAACTCTTTCAAAAAAGAAAATATGGGCAGCAATTTCCTTCCCACCTTCATAGAGCATCTACTTTAAAAAAAACTTGTTGCTGTAAATATATTCTCCTCCCTTGGAAATACATATACATTCCTCTGAAAAGTCAATGGGCATTTTGTTAGCTTTAAGACCTAGCAATGTCTTTCTCAAGGCCTTTGAGAACCATTTCCTGTGGAAATGTCCAGGTGAGACAGCATCCCTGTTTCCTAGTCTCTGAGAGAGGGTAAGAGCCTAACTTTGGCTAAGCTCAGCTGACACCTGGCTCCAAGTGGTAAAACTAACTCTTATCATAAAGATATGAAAAGTGTACTTTTGCTTGGTGTAAAGCCAATTAACTAACATGGTTGCCCCAATTGCCAGGCAATTCAGGGTGAACTATGTAAACTATGTATAATAAATACTACTGCCAAGTCTTATTACTTGAGGATGCATTGAATTATTGTTTATCTTGACAAATGTGTATATAATGGATTGTATCCCCTTGACTATGTGAAGGGTGAGATTTCTTCCCGTCTTTGCCATTCTGTGTGATTGTGATGCATATAACATTCTGGTTTAATGCTTATTTAATAACAAAAGTGTTTCCTTTTCTACTATCTTTAAGAAGATGATTTCTGGTGATGATTTTAAAAATTCAGCAGAATTTTTTAAAATTGTATTTCCCCAAAACAGGCAGGAGGCTTATAACCCAAGAAAGTCATTTCGATGGGGTGCCAAATCTGCACTAGGAATGTCCTTCTCTTTCTCATTGCCTTGTCTACCTGGATACCTAAGCAGGTGGCTAACCATTCAGGTGTTCATATTATTCGTGTTTATTAGATAAATTTACTCCGGCTCTCTAGCCAGTTGTCTATCAAAGCATATGAATTTTCTTTTAACCAGCAGTTAATAATATCCAGATCCTGAGTTCTTGCCTGAGATTACAACCTTGAACTCAGCAATCCAAGATTTATCGAAGCCTGATTTTGAGAAATGACATTTATGGAACATTGCCTCAAGGGAACAGAGTGGGCCCATTTCTCTTGATAATTTCATTTTTACCCTTGAATCAAACCAGAAAATGAGAGTGGCTTCCATGGACAAGACACTCATTTTCTCTTCCCTGTGTTCTCATCTGGAGACTGGAGATAAAGGAACGAGACATGCTGTCCCCTAAGATTAGAACTTTAAACATCAATGAAGGTTCTGGAATTTGAAATAAAATAGGCACAAAATGCTTATGTGTGCCACAGCAGCAAATCAGTCGCAGTCACCTTGCTAGCACTATTGCTATCTTGCCAACTCTTAATTGTTTATCAAAAATCTTCACAGAGAAGGAATGAGAAAACAGGAGAAGAATTTGCCTAGTATGTGTTTATGGGCAGCTGGTGAATGATTAGCTCTCAAGTTGTGTTAAGAGCAAGTGGATCCAAAAGGTCAGAGTCAACTGCATCTAATCATGTTTTTGGAAATCAATTGACCCTCAAGCGAAAAATAAAATGGACCCAGGGCTGAGTGTAGCAGGCAATGTGAAGAACAGAGGTCTGATTCTATCTCTTCCCCTACTACAATGTTCACCATTAAGCCTGCGGAAAGAGAAGAGGGCTACAGAGTAGTTGTGGATCAAAGAGTTGTTGAATTCCCTAGACATGATAAATACAATCAGAAACAATTATTGCAACTAGAATTTAATTTCTTCTAAGTAACTCTATGGGGAAATTGTTTACCTCAGGCAGGGAGTTTGCTATAAATGAGATGGTGGTATATATACACCTACTTTGGAAATTACTGCCTTGCTGTGAGTGAACAACTGACAAGTATGAAAGTGAGCTTCTTTGAAAATTGATCAGGTCAATTCAATTATTTAGGGATTTCATCTGTTTGTGTGAGGGTTCATCACTGGCCAAAGATTTTTTAAAGTGCCATATAAAATGCTAAATAAAAAAATCCTTTGGAATGTACTGTCCCCCATGAAACTCCCGCCACTCAGCTTGCAGCAAATGCTGCACCCATCCCAGCCTAAGGATTTTCCAAGCTTGTGTGGAATAGCAAAGAAAACACAAAGAAATCTTAGGTTTTACTAAGAAAATTTCAGTGAATCTTAATGTAGAACAGATTCTCAAAATTAATTAGGTTAATTAGGTTAATTCTCAAAATTAACCTACCGGGTGAAAGAACACATGTTAAATCTTTATCATGGTAGGCAGAAATATGTGACCCCATTTTTTCTATTAATTCAAAGCATTCCCTGAAACAAACTTCTTGAAGATTCTCCTGCTTTTACTTTCAAATTTTTGTTTCCGAGATCAAATAACTAACTTGCTTTCCTAGATTATCAAGAAAGGAGCTAGAATTTGAAAATCTCAATTCTTGTCACCCATTTGTGCAGCCTGGAGAGATTTTCAAACAACCACCTCCTTTGCTCCCTTCAGAGATCTTTGACTTAGTTTGCCTGGAGTGAAACCCTGCTACTGGGGCTTTTAAAAAGTCCCGGGGGAGTCTATCTAATATTCTGTCAGAGTTGAGAGCCCCTGAACTAGATTATAACTAGAAATGTTGTTTTGAGTTAGTTCTTTTAAAGTGTATTTTAAAAATCATATGATTTATAAAAACAAGGGAAAAAATGAAACAAGATGGGATCGGGAGGGAAATAAACTGTAAGAGACTCTTAATCTCAGGAAACAAACTGAGGGTTGCTGGAGGGGAGGGGAGGGGATGGATGGGCTTGCTGGGGGATGGACACTGGGGAGGGCAGGTGCTATGGTGAGTGCTATGAATTGTGTAAGACTGATGATTCACAGACCTGTACCTCTGAAGCAATAATACATTATATGTTAATAAAAAACAAACAAACAAACAAGGGGCAATCCAATCAGATAAATCTGAGGTCTGTTACTTTTTAAAGGAATTACAAAGCAAATTTTTAAAGGACTAGTTATCTACAAATAACATGACTGAAAATAAGATGTGGGACTCTGGTAGAAAGAAAGACAAACTTAGCTTTAGGAAATGAAAGAAAAGCCAAGGGGGGATTTCTGAGATCCAGTAAAGTTTCCTCTATAATTCTTTATTTTCACTGGGTATTTAACTGGAATGGGTTACTCCTTAGGCCATAGAGTCATAAGAATAGAATTGTTTTATTAAAAACAGATCATGGGGCGCCTGGGTGGCTCAGTGGGTTAAAGCCTCTGCCTTCAGCTCGGGTCATGATCCCAGAGTCCTGGGATCAAGCCCCACATCAGGCTCTCTGCTTGGCAGGGAGCCTGCTTCCTCCTCTCTCTCTGCCTGTCTCTCTGCCTACTTGTGATCTCTGTCAAATAAATAAATACAATCTTTAAAAAAATAAATTAAAAAATAAAAACAGATCATGTTCTCAGTTGGTGCCATGTAGGTAAATAGATATAAGATAAGAGGGTTTGTGGAAAATATACGGGTCAATATTGCAGCCTGTCACATACCATAAGGAGTTGTAAGAAGTAGTGAAATTTCTCTAAGATGTGCCAATATTACTAACAAGTAAAATATAGCACACTGGAAAAATAAAATGGCCTTTTGCTTAATTATTTACATTTCTTTTAATACCAACAGTAACATACTATCTCTCATAAATATTAAACTTCAAACTTTAGTTTCTTTATTCGTATATATTCCAAACCTGAGGTTGAAATCATCTTTTGTTAATCTTACCCACTAGCTTAATTTTAAGTTTTGTCTCTCAAATTATGATAATTGATGCAAAAAATGCAAATATGGCACCCAAGCTATTCTTTTTTGCAACATATTCAAAAGTTCTTAATTCAGCACTTATTATCTGAACTGGATGTCTTTGTTATTTAAATAACCAACTGATTTTCTATTACTGTGTAGAAACACTCTTATTGTGTAGAAATAGCCTATGTGAGTTTGAGCCAAAATTATTATGTTTGAAAGAAAGAACATTTGATTATTTCTTTTTACATCCATCTGAAATGTGTAAAATTTGTAAAATTTGAGGGCATCTGGCTGGCTCAGTGGGTAGAACATAGGACTCTTGATCTTGGGGTTATGAGTTGAGCCCCATGTTGAGTGTAGAGATTACTTGGAAAAAAAGATGAAAGAAAGAAAAGTCTCAGATGGCAGAAGGAATGGCTTAAGAGTGGAGAGAAGATAAGCCTCTGAAGGTTACCAAGTCAAGAACCTAATTAATCAGTGACAAGAAATACAGAGCAAGTTAAGTCAATGGCTGAATGGGAAAGTTTGGAAAACACTCACTGAAATGTGTAAAATTTATTCATTCTATTTTTGGACATAATTGTCCAACTTTTTACTATTTCATAATCTGCCACTGTCACACTGAAAGGGCTAGCACATTTGGCAAAGAATTAATATCCTTAATATATAAAGGGAGTTTACAACTCAGTAAAAAAGATATTACCATACCAGTAGATAAATGTATAACATAATGCATAAACAAAACAGACAAAAATAGTAGAAAAATACAGAATTCTTTAAATGCAAAGAATATGAAAAATAATTCCCCTTTTAAATAATCAATATTTTAAAATATTATTTTATTTATTTATTTAAGATTTTATTTTTTTGAGAGAGAGAGCACAAGTAAGGGGAGCAGCAGGCAAAGGGAGAGGCAGAAGCAGGCTTCCCGCTGAGCAGGGAGCTGCGTACCCTGGGGCTCCATCCAGGACCCTGGGATCATGACCTGAGCCAAAGGCAGACACTTAACTGACTGAGCCACCCAGGCACCCAGGTGATGGTCCCAGGGTCCTGGGATGGAGCCCCTCATTGGGCTCCCTGTTCAGTGGGGAGCCTGCTTCTCCCTCTCTGTTAGTCCCCTGCTTGTGATCTCTTGCTCTCTCTCTCTCTCTCTAAAATAAATAATCTTAAAAAGAAAAAAAAATGTGGGAGAGAAATATTTAGATAGCATAGCTAGAGATTTGGATAGAGAGCTGGACAGAGTATGGTAGAGTTCTTAAGCATATAGGCTCTAGGCAGTCAGATCTGGATTCAATTCCTGATGAAGCAGATACTTCCCAGCTATTTCACTTTAGGCAATATACTGATTTCCCTCAGTCTCAGTTTCCTCATCTGTAAAATGGAAATAAGAGTACTTAACTTCATTTTATGAAGATAAGTAAAATAAAGCATATAAAGTGCATAATATATTCTAACATATAGCAAATTCACAGTAAATTGACAATTATGATAATTCTCAGTGCTGTAAAAGCAGCCTCCTTCTAGGGTGAGTTGTTATAATTTTTCAGGAATGTAATTTGGCTATATCTATTAAAATTTTCCCATATGTCCATACTCATGGAACCAATAATCCAATTTAAAAATAATCAGAGATGTGCTCAAGGATACAAACTCACATCTATTCATAACACAATTTTCTAGTTTAATGCCTAATGTTATAGCAGAAAGCCACATGGTCCCATATAACAAAGGTTTTAAAATTTGCAGCAATAGGAACATCAATTTATGAAAAGTGGATAAGATGCCCAAAATTATAGAAAATTTGCTTGGGGAAATGTTACATTTTATTTAGAACTCTATTATTCCTACTTCTCTTTTGTATTATGTTTCTTTTTTTGACCATGTCTCATTTGCAAGGATATTTGAAATGAAAGCATGGGCTCTCTTACTCCCTTCTGAAAGATAAGTCCTTTAAAAATCACTCCCCGCCCCTCACATTTACCATTTTGTCTGAAAGGATGTAGAAGAAGAAAACATTGTTCAGTTATCTTGATCTTGATCAACAGAAAATCAAAATTCCTATACAGAATTTTTTCTTTGCCTGTTTGGTATAGTATTTCTAGAAATACAAAGAGGTTGTGTGTGTGTGTGTGTTTTATTTTTTGTCAGCTGAAAATGTGAAAGTGACTACACATTTGTATGAAAATCAGAGACTCCATTTCAGCTGGCATGTTTTTGCCTATGTGCTAACTGACACAAGCAGAATTTACCAAGAGATCAGGGGCAGGGCTCAGTGACAGCAGACATTCTCCAATGAGCTGAAACTGAGACACCAGGAGATACTGGTGATACTCTTCATAAGACCTGCCATAAGTATGGCAGACACCCTTTGACCATCAAAAGATGGCAACAGGGTTTCAAATATGAATCCAAAGTGGTAATCTCTAAGGCAGACACGGGGATAGAAAGAGCTGGTTTGTGATCAAGATGCTACATATATGGGAACCTCTAGAACCACCTTCCGTGTCAAGAAGCAAGAATTTACTTACTCAAATATCAGTTGCTTCTGAACACCACAAAGTGGGCCAGTTAGTTTTATTTTTAAAATAAAAGGGGAAATATGAGGTGCCTGGGTGGCTCAGGCATTAAGCATCTGCCTCCAGCTCTGGTCCCGATCCCAGGGTCCTAAGATCAAGGCCCGCATCCGGCTCCCTGCTCAGGGAAAGCCTGCTTCTCCCTCTCCCACTGCCCGGCTTGTGTTCCTTTTCTCACTGTGTCTCTCTCTGTCAAATAAATAAATAAAATCTATAAAAAATTTAAAATTTAAAGAGGGGATTAAAAAGCACGATCTCACTAATATTTTTAAATAAGATTTATTTCTACAATCTAGTATCACATGGAAATGGATAACTACATCTCTAATTGTATCTTACATTTACCTCTTTGGAATCAAGAGTTTCATGTTCAGGAATAGCCACCATTGGATGACTCAGCTTCACAGAAACCATGCCCAGGATGTGATGCGGGCGGGGCGGTGGGCGGGTGGGGGGGGGTAGAAGTGAGGAAAAATAAATGTTTACATTTCATTTAAATATATAAACAATGACATATGTATATTATTGCCGATCCTGATCCTAGTAGAGTCTTCCAAGTGTAAACATTTGATTTGAACTGATTTGTAATTAAAAACAGGGCAGATAGTCTTCACACATACACACACACACAAATTGGCAATGGTGAGTACTTTGAGCACGAGACCATATCTTAGGTATCTTTGTGTCCCGCATAAACTCTAACAGTGTCTGGCGGATAGTATAGACACTTATTAATTTCTTATTGAATGAATGAATTGTTAAAGCACACTGACAGATTTCACATAGAGGAAATGAAGCTATATTTATGTCTCCGCCCTCATAATAGGCCTCAAATTGAAAAGCTCCAAAGCAAAAGAAACAAATCGTGCTTAGACCCGCAGTAAATGCAGATTTCCAGAGATAGTAAATGCTTAATTGGAACATGAAGCATTGGGCATTATTGCAAACAGTAATAATGTCAACGTACAGGGACTTCACAAACATTGTAATCTTCTAGGATATGTTGTTATAATGTAGTTTACAACACAGTGACATTTTCACAGAAAAGAGGTTTTGTGCTTCTATAAGAGGAATCTGATTATTGCATGGGTCATCTGAGCATTGGACATACACTTAAACCTAAGAAACCAGAAGAAAGACATAGATAATGCAAGAAAAAGAGAGAGGCAGAATGAGGGACCCCCACACAAGAAGAGCAGGGGAGAGCTATTGTTTGTAATAAATCTGTTTGCCCCCTTTCTTTCACCATCTCTCCTCATTCCAGCTTCAGGGTAACCACAGCACCCGGTGTGCCAAGAACATTCCTTGTTTCTGTTATTGTTCTGGGCAAATCAGGAGTAGGAAAATAACTGCCCAGCTTTCACTCTCAGGAGGGTCCTGATATGATCAGTAAATCAGTAGAAGAGCTCCTATTTCCTAATCCTCCAGTGAAACTTGGCAAGGTGGCCTTGGGCCCAGGACCATGCCATCCCCGGTGGCTAGGAAGGCCAAGGAGATCCTGCTTCACGTTTCTTCAGGCTTCCTTCCCTCTGTGCCAACAGATTTTCAAGAATGGAGCCTGTTTTAATCTAAAGTCCTAGTTTCACTAAATCCCAAACATTACACTCTGTTCCCAGCTATGAAATAGATACTTCTGGGTATCATAACATCAGGACTTCTGGCTGCCCCAGGCCATTGCTTTAAATAGAAGCATGATCTGGCCCCAGAGCCAACGAGAGATCTAAACAGCATTCCAGAAATCAGGTCAGAAGTGCTTACTTTCTCTTGTTCATTAGGGTCTCCTGAGATCCTCAACATGGCTCAGGACTGGACCCTACTACCATTTCAAACCCTAGACCCAGGTAATTGGTCCTGGAGAAAACAGACTCTTTAGCATACCTGGGCTATGCAGTAGGGTAATTATATAAATCATCAGAGTTTGCACAATGTCAAATTTTCACTCTCCTGGTCTCCTAAAATAGAATAGGATAAATATCCTAAAATTTTAAAATGTTGGAACTCTTCCAATAAAATGTTCAGCTAAGACTAGAAAGGTAATTGAGCAATTATGTAATACCTATTTTTACATTCCATTCCTTCTTTCCAATATAGGTACTGGTTCATTGAAATTCATTTCATTTTAATCTTGAATTTCAAGAACTATGTGTTAATTACCCTAATCAACAAAAGAGAACAGAAAATGACTAATCCAAATTAATTGGTAATCCCCAAATCATTTATGTTTGGCTTGGGGATGCTTTCTTCCATCTATGATTGCTTATCCTTGTGGGTTTGCCTTTGTATTATCCTCAAACTGACTGCAAATGTAAAATAAAATGTGATATTTGAATGTTAATAGATTTAGCCATCCTAATTATGTACTCATGTGACGAACTCACCACATGTATTTGTTTTGTTTTCACAACAATCTGGTGAGGTGAGCACCAGTATTACCCTGTTTCACAGATGAGGACACCCACGCACACAGAGAGGAAGAATGACACTTATTCCAGGTCCATAACCAGTAAGTGGCAGAGCCATGACTGGAATCCGGATGAAAGTTCCACATGCTATGCTTTCAAAGCAAGGATGAAGGGGTAGAATGCCAGGAAGGTACTCAGGAGACGGGATGGGGAGCCAGGGGAAGGGAGGGCTGTGTGCCGTTCCACAGAAGGAAGAGCCACATATGAAAGGCGTGAGTGCCCCACTCAAAGGTTAGAAGCCGTCAGGAGTGCCTGGGGTGGCTATGAAGGGCCACACTGCAGACATAATCCAATGGAGCTTACGTGTGAGATGAGGAGTCTGGCTCATTCTCCAGGCAGTGAGAAACCACAGAAGTACTTTAAGGAAGAAAAGGGGCACATGTGATCAGATTTTCATGTCAGAAAAAAGCCTATGTGGCTGATGTGTAAAATACGGAAGGCTGGGGAGTGGGGAGGCACTTGAAAGATTTAAGTAATCTGAGGGAGAGAATCAAGAAGAAGGTTTAGATTAAAGCATTGCCTTCAAGTATGGAATAGACTCAAGATATTTCTGGGTGACTCTAGACCCCCTACTCTCCAGGATGAGTGAAGCAGCATTAGGTAGACATGTTGATGTTACTGATTTGGTAAGACACACTGAAGCACTGGAGAGAAATAATGCTGAATGGTGATATGTCTGTTGAATGGAGACATTTTGTAGCGCTCCAGGGCTAGAATGGCTAAGTGCGGGGGAGGAGGGGTCAATAAAACATGCTGTGAAAATCTTCTCACCATCAGAAGGGAGACAGTGAAACTAAAACATTAAATTCTACAGGGGTGTCTGGTTGGCTCAGTCAGTAGAGCAAGCAACTCTTGATCTCAGGGTCGTAAGTTTGAACCCCATGTTGGGCATAGAGCTTCCTTAAAAAAAAAAAAAAAAAAGAAAGAAATTCTAAGTGAGTGGTGTGCTATCCAGAGAGTAGGAGTATACTGAAGGCCATAGTTATCCAAGCCTGTTTACTTGGTTATAAGTGCTCTGGAAAGCAAATTACCATTATGCCTCAAAAAAAAAAAAAAAAGTTACTAATTTTACCATCAGAACACTATTCAACACAGGAGGATTGGTGAAATAAAAAGCTCAGGTGAAATGAGACAAAACATATTTTATCCTGGATGGAAACTCATGTCCCAGATATTGTATAACAGATTAATTGGACCTTCACTCACTCACTACTGTGGGATAATCAACAAGTGGTATTTGAATAAAATGTTCAGTTGATTTTTATTACGCTCTTGATCACAGCTGCCACCAACCTGATATAAAGCCTTATGAAGTGTTTGCTACCAGTGTGGCCTTCTCAGAAATGTCACTGCTTCTCCCAAGGTAACGTGAACTTCTCTAACAAAGACAGATAAATGCCCTCAAACCAACAGGAGAAATGAGAACCCGGACAACTAGGGAAAAAAAAAAAAAAAAGAAAGAAAGAAAAAAAGAAATATGCCAAATGTTAAATCACTTCATTAAGTCTTGACTCTACCTGAGAAATGGAATTCAAAGCTCTTGCTTTGGTGTCGGAGCTCTCCCTCCTGCACAAAGATGAAGTAGGTTTTCTTGTTTGACAGAAATTACAAAGCTGAGAAAGTGCTGCAGGAATGTTAACATTTTAAAATTGCCAAGGGTGCTACAAATGCTATTCAGAATTCAGCCCTTTGGAAGGCACCTGGATGGCTCAGTTGTTTAAGCATCTGTCTTTGGCTCTCATCATGATCCCAGGATCCCTGCTCAGCAGGGAGTCTGCTTGTCCCTCTCCACCTGGCCCTCCTCTCTCTCTCTTGAAAAAATAAAATCTTTAAAAAAAAAAAAGAATTCAGTCCTTTGGGATTGTTTTTTTGCTGAACCACATCTTCTTGTAAATCTCCTTCATGCCTTTTGTCTTGAGAAAGCCATATCATCTACTCCTGTTGCCCCATCTAGACTGTGAACCATTCCAGCTATAGTGCAAGTTTCCTAAGAACATCTCTCAAAAATAGATGTGACAAACTGTTGTAGCACTACCAATATAAAATGTATTTCCTAAATATGACACTGCCATTAGGAGAGCATAAGACTTCAGAAGTCATGTGGATTATGGGTTATTCATTTTTAGGTCCTCTGCACCTGGCACAGTACCCACTCAATAGCAAGTACAACTAAATGACTACCAGGTAAACAGATGAATGAAAGAAAGAATGAATGAGATGGCTACAGAAAAGATGATTTTCTGACTTGCAAAGTTAAAGAATTCTGAATTAATGAGGAATTAGGACATGTTACTGCATTCCTAAAAAACTCCTCATTTATAGGAGATTTTGCAAACCAGGGACCTTGGAACTAGAACTACCATACATATGTCTTCTGTTTGACCCTCACAATTCTTTTGCCTAAAAAGGAATTGAATTTAGTTGTCAGTGTTGAAGCCTACCAACTCTCCATGCAGGTCTGTGTTTCTGGTTTCTCTTGAACCGCTTAAAGGTCTTACAACACGGGCCCTGCAAACATCTAGATCTGTAGAGCAGCCTGGCTATATTTGATGAAGCTGAAGGTCTTCACGTCAACACAGTCCCCTCCATCCTGCTAAAAGGAGACTCAAGGTCAGAAGTCACCGGCTATCATGTTTCTACCTATATAACCGGCTTGCTTCACTCATTTGGGGGATCTGCCTGGGCAAAGAAAACATTTGAGTCCTTAATCCCTCACTTACAACATAACCCAGGACACAGAAAACACCTGGGGAGTCTTACCATCTCTACATTCCGACACAGTCGGCCTGAGACGCTGCATTTCTAACTGGCTCTCAGCTGATGGCAATGCTACCACAGGTTGAATAAGGCCACAGCCAACATTTTTGTGTGAACTGAGGGGATTGATAGTTTTCAAATATTTATCTATTCACAACTGAAATTAACCAAATTTGAAATGTCCTAATCAATTGAGCTGTACTGCAGTCATATAATTACATAATTTACCACAGATCTTTTTAATAAGTTACCTGATAGTGTACCCGACATGTTGCTAGGTGTTAGGGATATAAAGATGAACAAAAAGCCATAGTCCCTGCCCTTAGAGACCACAGACTAGTGGAAGAGACAGATCTTAATTATTTCATCAGGAATATAGAGAAACAAACACAAAATAATGTGTTGGGAAATAAAAGGTTCAAAACAGAAATCTGACCTGGTCTAGAAGGATGAAGGACTCTCCAAGAGACTGAATCTAAAGAAGAGTCCTAAGGGAGAAGGGGTATAGAGAGTGAATACAGGGTTCATCGCTGAAAAGAAATTACTCACAGGCTGAAGGGAAGAGAGAGAGAAAATTCAGAGTGCACGGGCACAGTGAGTGGGAGGACATCAGGAACTAAGGCTACACAGGGATTTTGCATACCCCAACTCCACTTACGATGGAAAAGAGGAAGCCCTTCCAAATGCTTGTTAAGTGAATGAAGACTACTCTATACGGGTTTGTCTCATTTCCCATACAGACTTTGAGCTGCTGGAGGCTAGGGCCCCTCGTACCCTAGCAGTTGTGCCAAATCCTAGCTGATCAACTTCAGTGCTCAAGAGTCTATGCCTTGTACAAAACGGATGATGCTCCAAGTTTTCCCTTACTGAGGGCTGTTGTGCTCTGAGGAAAAACCTGCTCTCACTGATGGCAGAAACCTCCTACCCATAGGTCTTGAAGAGCTCATCTGCCCTAGCCTAAAATATTTTTTAAAATTTCAGAACATCAGTAGTTTAAATACGTATTATTAGAATTTAAGAGTGTGGCATTTTTTTAGTGATGCCCAAATTTTTTTAAAAATTTGGCCATGCCAGGGGTGCTGCCTGCCTCAGTTAGTTGACTGAGCATCAGTCGGACTCTTGGTTTTGGCTCAAGTCATGAGCCAAAATGGGATGGAGCCCCACATGGGGCTCCACACTCAGCTCACAGTCTGCTAGAGATTCTTTCCTCCTCCCTCTCCCTTCCCCTCTGTTCCTCTCCCTCCCCACACTCTCCTGTGCACACTTGCACGCTCTGTCTCTGAAATAAATCAAATCTTAAAAAAATTTTTTTTTGCCCATGCCAGGGGTGCCTGGCAGGCTCAGTCAGTAGAATGTGTGACTCTTGATTTCAGGGTAATAATTTGAGCCCTGAGCTCAAGCCTCATTCAGTGTAGAGATTACTTAAAGTCTTATTTGGTTTGTTTTTTTTTTTTTTTTCACCTTATGGCATTAACTCCCTGTGTGACTTAAGGAAAATCACTTTGTCTCTGGGCCTTGGTTTCCTCATCTTTAAAATCTGGGCCCTAAGTATATGAGCTCCAGTACCTCCTTCTACTTGGATAACTTGGTGAATCTGTGTAACCACAACTCTGTTGATTGACAAATGATGCTGTCTCAGACAAAAAGTTCTTCATTTTGGAATCTCCTTCATTTTTGGAATCTCCCAAGCCATAGCCGAGATAGAAGTTGTGCCTCTAGCAATGGTAAAAATGAACTCTCCATAGACTGTTACTGGAATCCTTAATATCAGTATTTAACCATGACACTTGCTCATTGTATGAACTTTTATAAATACTATTAAGTTTCACAATATCCTTTTGTGTATTCCTTCAGTATTATCATAAACTCAGTTGGAATTTGATACATGTTCCTTGTTTCATAAACCCAGAGAAAATTTGCTATTAAGTGTTGATCGTTAATGTCATTATATTGAAGTCTAAGTAACAGTAAGTCTGAAACCACTCTAATATCAGTAAGAAATCAGAAATTTTCAGCTCTGATCTTTGTAATGAGTCTTTTGAGATCTGGTTGAACATTTCCAAATTGTACTATTTTTATTCTTGGCCTTTTCTCTTTCATCCCAGGAGGTACAGACTTGGGACAGTTAGAATTCCTTCCTCTAAAGACCACTTTCTAAAGGGCGGCTTAATGGATTTTTTTTTTCTCATCTACTCTGTATTCAGCCTGTTTTGAAAACAAGTACCACATCCCTGTGTTTACCCACATTTTTCATCTCTTCGTTCTCAACTAGAAAACCACTTCCTTGAGGAGATTAACTATGCAATTCACTTTTTGCATTGCACAGCTCCCAGGTTGTAATGAAAATGGAATAAGATCTATATTCCAACAGCATTTTTTTGGACTCAAATTCCAGAAACTGAAATTGGAATTGACAATGAATCATATTTGTTCTCTGTCTTTCCTCTAGCCTTCAAGGACACAATTAGTTGCTTGCTACTACAGGCAAAACATCACTTCAATTGTCAATTGTCAATACTAACACTAATACAATCATAAACAAATGTCTCTTTCTTCACAAAAGACAGTGTTGGTGGAATATCTTTCTCCCCCTGTTCTTTCTTTTCTATAGACTCTAAGGGCTATTAGCTATTTTATCCCAGTGGGATATATCATAAAAAATAAACAGCTCTGTATTAAGACTCAGCCTCATAATTTTTTTCAGTTCCTGTCCTGCTTTAATCTCATCCCAGCTGTTCCTAATTTGCAACCAGTTATCCCAAGTTGCAAGAAACCTATTCCAGAACTCAGGAGCATGTCAACAGATGTCAGTCGATGTATTATAAAAATTTGGAAAAGTGTTTCTTAAGAGGAAGAACAGGCACAAATGTGATGGGGCCAATCTGTGCTCCCCTGGAACCCCAGAGACCCCCTACCAGACCCCAAACCCGCTCTCCCCTAACACTACACTCCCAGCAGCATCTTTGAGTATGTAAGGAGGGGAGGTTGAAGAGGGAGAAGTTGTGTGAATGAGAAGCAGGCAGATGAGCTGAGGACCATCTGACTTTAAGAATCAGGAAAGCAAGAATTCCTGTCAGAATCCCCTAGGAGGGATGCCTGGGTGGCTCAGTCATTCAGCGTCTGCCTTCAGCTTAGGTCATGATTCCAGAGTACTGGTATCAAGCCCCGCATTGGGCTCCCTGCTCGGTGGGGATCCTGCTTCTCCCTCTCCCACTTCCCCTGCTTGTGTTCCTTCTCTTGCTGTGTCTCTCTCTGTCAAATGAATAAATAAAATCTTAAAAAAAAAAAAAAAAAGAATTCTTCAGGAATGGCTGGTATCTAAGACCAAGCTATAGGAAGCACTGCAGGATCAAAGAGCTAGGGCAAGATGGCAGGTAGGCAGTGGGTATGCTGACAGTTAAAGGTGTACGACAGACATGGGGAGAGTATTGGGAAGGACTCACATCGTTCACAAACTGTAGTGTGAAACAGTGTATGGAAAATGGAGGAATGGGATTCAACCACAAGGAGGTGGGGCAGACAGGCTGCATATAGGAGGCAGCCCTCTACTTACCCAAAATCTCCTCTCTGGTGAATCCTTCTTCTTTTAATCCTTGCCAAGCTCCTGACAGAACCACATCCCAACAAGCTTGGTAGTTTTTATTTAAACTTCAAACCATATAGGTGTGGTATTTACTAAGTATAGAAACCCATAGAAAACCCCTATGTGATGTCATGTTATGCCATGTCATGTCAGTAGGTTTCAGCCATTCCAAAGAGTGAGATCTTTTGAAAGTCAGGATAAAAATGCTTATAATGCTACCAGATTGGGCCAAGATTTTTATCACCTGGAATTTGATAAACTGTTAAAAAGTCATTGAAACATTGAAGCATAAAATATATTCTCAGGCATATAGGCCTCAGAGTATTTGCCAAATAATGACTGCCTTAAAAAACCTTCTTGATTCAAGGACTCAAATAAGAAAAGAAACAAATGCAAGAGGATATGGCAATAAATAGAAGAAGGTTGGTTAATAAAACATTTTGAGTAAGTATGGTGTTGCCATGAAAGACCACAGGAAAAAAAAAGAAACTATAATGATAAAATGCCAGATATAAAAATCTAGGATACATCAGCATGATGAGAGGTCATGGAAGGGGCCAAGTGGATGAGTCTTCTAGAGGATAGAGATATCAATAGGGGTATATTAACATGAATGTGGACCCCAAGTTAAGGGCAATCATAACAACAAAATAGAACGAATCACTTTTAAGGGCACCTAGATGGCTCACTCGGTTAAGCAACTGCCTTTGGCTCAGGTCATGATCTCAGGGCCCTAAGATCAAGCCTGGAGTCAGTCTGCCCGCTCAGTGGGGCATCTGGTTCTCCCTCTCCCTCTGCTGTTCCCCCTGCTCATGCTCTCTCTGTCTCAAGAAAATAAATAAAATGTTAAAAAAAAAAAAAAAAGAAGGATTCATTTTTAAAGTAGTGAAAACCATATATCTTGGGTGGAAAACTAGAAATAAGAGATAAGTAGAGAAATAGAAAATGTAAAATAACATGACAGTATTAAGGTCATGTAATGAGATAATCTTACACATTAAGAAAAGTCCCTTAGGTACCATTAAAAATCAAGATCAGATAATAGTCGAGAAAAGTGACACACACAAGAAGACATAAAAATTGAAAATAAAAGGATGAAAAATTTATCCAATTTGAGCCAATATAAAACTGGAATAGCAATGTTATTATCTTTAAAAATGGACCTTAAGAAAAAAAATTATAAGGGATGAGAAAAGACATTAAATACTAGTTTAAAAAAAGTCAATGAACAAGAAGATATAACCATCATAAACATATATTCTTTTTTTAAAAAGATTTATTTATTTATTGGGGGTGGAGGGAGGAGGAGAGGGGGATGGAGAGTAAGAATCTCAAACAGACTCCCCACTGAGGGCAGAGCCTGACAAAGGCTTGATTCCACAACTTGACCTGACCTGAGCCAAAATCAAAAGCCAGACACTTAAGTGGCTGAGCGATCCAGGCACCTCCAACATATATTCCTAGTAATACAAAGTATTGAGATTAGTAGTTAACCTTTAATTCCTTGAGAGCAAAGGAAAGACCTTGTACTTCATCTTAATGCCTCAATAGAACTACGATAGTGTTTCAGTGCCCGATGGGAGCTGAGTAAATATTTTTAAACAACCTGAGGAAGGGTCCAACCCCACAGTCATTTCTTCTGCAAAATATTTCTATTTGATTCACAGAACATATGGAACATATGGCTTATTGAGGGCAAATGGATATTATTATTTCATGGCTGTAAATAAAATGCCCGAGTTGTATCAA
Source organism: Mellivora capensis (assembly GCA_004024625.1). NCBI lineage: Eukaryota > Metazoa > Chordata > Mammalia > Carnivora > Mustelidae > Mellivora > Mellivora capensis. Next base: position 38,882 of record PISX010017550.1, read on the forward strand.
ATCAGTCACACATGGGTAAACTTCAATAAATTTAAAAATCTGAAAAAAATGTTATGCTCATTTTAGTGAAAGGAATAAAACAGTGGTTATATTAAGCAAGATGAAACCACATAGGAACATTCTGCTCTGAAGTTTCAAAATAAGAGATTCCTTCACTATGTAAATACCACATAGTATATATGGCTTTTGTTACACTGAATAAGTAAAAGGATAACAAAATAAAGCAATGAGACATGCAAGTAGGTGGAACTATATAAAACTGATAAAACTGATGTTTGTATAAGTCAAGAACCATTTGAATAACTTGAATGATAACTTGAATAATGGTGATTTCATGTGGATCAATCTCATACAAGACATTTTAAAAACTAAGTCATAGTGTTAAAGGAGGTTTAGACAAACAGCTGTGCTCAAAGGTAAATATTTATAAAGGTATAAAGGTAAATGTTTATAAACACATATACATATTATGTATATAAATGTGTGTGTGTGTATCACACATACATACATATAGAGAGACTCAATTTATAAAGATGAATGCCTCCATCAGGGTTTTTATTATATTTCTGGGCCAACAGCTACCTCCCTCGACAGGCCATCACCCTCAGTTGAGTATCCTGAAGCTGAGTTTCTTGACCCTCTCCCACATCATGGCCCACAACCAAAGACTGACGGATAGGGTATCGAAGGTCAGCACTTTTTCCTCAAGGGTAGATAACTTTGTCTCTTATGCTCTCCTCTCCCTGTGAATTAGGACAAAGCTGACTGCTACCTAGGAACACATTTGCTCTGCTCTTTGCCCTTCTCAAATAGTGTTCACTCTCTCTCTCTTACAGAAAGTTTTTCTGAAGAGCACACCTCAATAAATCACAAAATACCTGAACCCTTGACTCAAGTTCTGCTTCCAAAGAACCTGGTCTAGATACTACGCACTAGGGAAGGGACAGGTGGCAGCTGAGTGCTGTGAAATACAAGCTCATTTTTCTTTTGTGCCTCCATCTGAACAGGGTGTAAGCTGATGGAAGTTTATTTTCTTTATGCCTAAAGAAAGACAAGCATGGGCAATTAATTCTAAGGGGACAGCATGTTATTTTTGAGAGCTTTAAAAATCATCTTTCTCCAAGGATACTTTTCTTCACTACAAATGTCATCCAACCTGCTTCCTACTGCATATCTCTTTCCAATTGGCAAATCCGTAATTTTTAAGATGATTTTATTAAAAGTGTTATAATGGGGGGCACCTGGGTGGTTCAATCATTAAGCATCTGCCTTCGACTCTGGTCATGATCCCAGGATCCTGGGATCGAGCTCTGCATTGGGATCCCTGCTCAGCAGGAAACCTATTCTCCCTCTCCCACTCCCCCTGCTTGTGTTCCCTCTCTACTGTCTCACTCTCTCTGTCAAAAAAAAAAATAAAATCTTTTTTTTAAAAAAGTGTTATAATGAAAAATTTCAGCTAGATGACAACAAATGAGCTCAGGGACAGGGATATAAAAACTGATTGTTCTCGATTTCCTGGAAGAAATTTAAAAGTCAACTGTTTGTGATTACATTAAGTACATTTTAAGAATGATGACTGGCAATTAGATAACCTGAAACATGCCTGGTTTCAAATGCCAGCCTGTCATTAAGGCATCAATTGTGTTGAAATCTTCTTTTTGCCCTCTAGTGGAGAACCTAACTAAATATGATTGATACTTCAGTTTTCAGAACTGTTTCTCTTAAAATATCTACTCACCAGCATTCATCTTTTTAATGTTAAAAGCCCAATTAATTTGCATTTACCCATTTTGAACAGAATGTTCTTTATGAACATTTTATACAAATTCATCCATTCTGAAAACAATTTGGCATAGGCAAACAGTGCCCCTGTTTCAGTTTCCTGAAAAATCTAAAAACATTAAAAACCAATTTTTAGTTGGCTTTTTCTCCTACTCCACCCACCTTGAAGGTTTTCTATTCTACATTACCTAAACAGCTATCCAATTCCCATGAACTCCCAAAGTTGTAAGAAAAGTTTTGGAATTGAGAGCCAGGTGGCTCTCTGTGTATTACCTCTGTGATGATAGAAAATAAATTACCTTGGTTTACTCACACAGAAGGATTTCTAATTATGTCGATGGAACAAAAACAAATAGGATTAATGAAGAGAAAAGAAAGTTTTGAGTCCAAAATTCCAGACGACTTCTTTCAGTACATGTAGCTGCCTACAGTGTGTCGAAGTGTTAGAGGCACAGTGGTTCTCGTGGCCACTAACCTTTGGAACTGTGGCCGCAGAAAATGGCTGCAGCCTGGGGATGCAAGGGGAGGAGCGCTGTGGACTTCGTGATAAACCCAGGCTCTTCCCCATAACTTACACCTCCCCTGGGTGTGTCACTGCATCACTAGTCTCCAGTTTCTTCATCTGTCAACTGAAGGAAGTTGATTGATCTCAGTGGTTAGTTCCAGTCCTGAGCTATAAAGTGTTATTGTTGAACCAGACAAACTCTGTGATTCCAGGATGGTGGTGGCTGGTGAAGGTGGTGATGCTATTTCTTTGATGTTAGGCACCAGCTTTGAAGCCAGTTTGCTGGAATCACAGACAAACTGTTTATACTCTCTGAGCCTCAGTTTCTTTGTATGTGAAATAAAGGGATTAAATGTAAATAAATGTAAATAAATGTAAATAAAATGCGGCCTGTAAAGTAAGTGGCATGTTACTTGGGACCACATGGTTGGATCTAGAGGGCATACTTCTGAGTGAAATTAGTCAGAGAAAGACAAATACCATATGATTTCACTCAAAGGTGGAATTTAAGACACAAAACAAAGAAAAAAGAGACAGACAACCTATTGCTGTCCAAAACAAACAAAAAACCCAGACTCTAAAAATTAGAGAACTGGTCTGGTGATCACCGGAGGGGAGATGGGTGGGGGATGGGTGAAATAGGTGAAGGGGATAAAGAGTCCACTTATCATGATGAGCCCTGAATAGTGTATAGAATTGTTGAATCACTATATTGTACACCTGAGACTACTATAACACAGTATGTTAATTATGCCAGAATTTTTTAAAAATTTTAATTAAATTTAAAAATAATTAAATAAAAATAAAGTGGAACATTTGCCTATTTTTCCAAATATGAATTTCTTTCTTACAAAATTTCCATGACCCCCTCAACTCTTACCCTGCTTTATTCTCACAAATTCTGCTAACCCAGGGCTCCCAGGGATACAAAGCTGTCTGGCAGTCTTACTTCTTGCTAACTTCAAATGGTAGCTCCTGGTCCCACATGCTTCTTCAATACTCTGGCCTGCTTTCCTTTTTTTCATGCTTGTCCTGTCTCTTTTCTTTCCTGCCTGGCAACCTTCCTGCTGCAGTTCCCTCTCACTGGAGCGGCCAGCAGGCCCCCAAACTGCTTCTGTTCAGACCTGCATTCAGACATCATGACCTCATGAAGTCCTTCCTGATTCATCAGACTAGGTCAGGACTTCTACAACAGATACTCATGACCACTCAGTTGTCTTCTACGTGGCAGTTGCCACAATTATAATTCAGTAATGGAATTTTTTTTTTGCATATTTAATTTCTGCTTTTCCCAAGTAGAGAAAATACTTGACCAAGTGCCCTTACATTTCTGTATACTTGATTTCAGAGTAAGGCCAGCAGAGACACCTAAGGGATACTTAGTAAATCTTTGTGAAATAAAGAGATAATGTATCACCTTCCAGGCTCCAGGGTTCCAAGACTTCAGACTGGAATAAAAAGTTGCAAAGTCTACGCTCCTTGTTACTGCTAGGGAACTGGGACAAGGTTTTTGTGACCTTGAGCCAAACCACTTAATTTAGTGTTCATTTTCTCATTTGGAAGCTATGTGCAATTATAAACTGCTTATCTCAAAGGAGAGTTGCTTTATTCTTGAAATACATCTATAAAAGATTTTTCACATCTTTAGATCTAAATATTTACAGCTTACGTTAGAAAAACGGTTTCTGGTTGGTTTGTTTGTTTTTTTAAATTTCAAAGCCCCCTCAGCCTTTGAACCAGTTGGTGAAGGTTAGAATACTTTAGATTTTCCCTTCTCCAGCAAAATCACAATCTGCTGTAACTTCTGTTGATTAATCTCTGTTAAAATATTAGAAGAAACCTCAAAACCAATTCTCCTTTCAGATGAGGTACTAAAAAGTTTAACGCATGT
>PISX010017551.1:0-42977 GCA_004024625.1 Mellivora capensis
CTTCTGTAATTACTTAACAGTGTCGAAAGCACACCAACTGTACTTTGATCTAATGCTATTATGAAACACTTCTAGTCCACCTCACAAGTCCCCAGTTACAAAAGCAGTTAGAGAAGCTGATTTTCACATTTGTTCTTCAGAAAGATATTCATGGGTCTACAATAGCACTTTCTAGATTGCTCTTTTAATGGGTCCTTGGAGGGCTTGCTGACAAAGATATCTCAAACTTGAAGATGTGAGGTCAGACCCCTCAGAATAATCACCAGATGCACTTTAAATTGGTCTCTTTTTCCACCTGGTTGGTCAGGTGATCTCCACAGTCATCCAACACTGGTATTGACTGAGGTCATTTCAAGCTAATGCATCTTCCCCAAATAGTATTTATTTTTCAAAAAAAGGGGGGGGGAGAGGACACCACAATGTGAAAGACTCTGCAAGGACTTTAAGAAGACTCTTTGGGGACGCCTGGGTGGCTCAGTTGGTTAAGCCGCTGCCTTCGGCTCAGGTCATGATCCCAGTGTCCTGGGATCGAGTCCCACATCGGGCTCCTTGCTCAGCAGGAAGCCTGCTTCTCCCTCTGCCTCTGCCTGCCACTCTGTCTGCCTGTGCTCGCTCACTCTCTCTCTGACAAATAAATAAATTAAAAAAAAAAGAAGACTCTGGATGGAAAACTTTGTGGGAGAAAACCTTGTCTTTTATTAAGGCACGTGTGAAAAGAAGATGGCCAAAGGCCCATTAAGAAAATAAGTATCTATAAAATGAGAGCAAAGACTACAATAATGAGATCAGACAAAACAGAACATAACAAATATTGATGGCGTACATGAAAGGATGACACACTTGAGCATTAACCGATCCTTCCAGAGAGGAATTGATTTCACTACCCATTACCTGCGGTCCTTTTGCTTCTCATTATTGAGACTTCTCCTCTTGTCTTCTCGGGTCTCCCATATAAATGGGAATTCATTCCATGTCTTTCGTCTTGGTCTGGAAAGGCATCTATTTGGAGGCCAGTGGAAAAGATAATTTCTAGTATGTAGCTCTAGCTCTAAGTCTGCAAGACAGCTGTCACCAGCATGTACATGGTAATCAAGACAGCACAATGAAAGATTACTTTTTTTTTTTTAAGAACAATGGAATTGTCAAGGAGCTCTTCTGCTCTTGACGTCACAACACCTTCTACTCCCCAACATCACAAAATGAGGCCCACTGACTGGGTCAACACTAAGAAGATAAAATTAACTTCATTTTAAGAAATAACGTTCTAAGTGTAATATTCTCCTCGTAGTGTGTAATTCCTATCGGTAGAGAGAAAGGAGTTCAGTAGGTGAACGATAACATTCTTGAACATGCTTCCTTGTGTGGACTTGCTGTTTCTCACACATGCTGCCCAACATGGCTTGACAAAATCACACTACCTCACTGACTAGATCTCACTTCAATTCAGATCACAGGCTGGGCGATCATACTGTGTCCCCCGGGTCTCTTCGTGCTTCTGCTGAGAGGACTCTCCCTCCCATGTCCTCCTCTACTGTGCCTCCAATGATAAGGAAGTCCCTGATCATCACTCTCAAGGCAGGTCATAACCTTACTTTTTGCTTCAAAAAGAAAACGGAAGCAATTAAGGTCCCTTCCAGAGTCCTGCCACCAAGTCTGCCCCCAACCAGCAAGTATCAACACCCACAGATGCCATCTTCTGTCCTGCTCCAACAAGCTCCCTGTGCTCCTACCCAAACCGAACCCCTTTAGCTGCACACTAGCTCAGATCAAGGACCCTGGCCTGGCTACTATTTTTTTCTGCCTTAAGACAAACCACCAATTCACATTGCCTCATAAGCTGCTGCCCTAGTTCCTTCCTGCTCTTGAGCAAAATTAACCTTAAAAATTGTCTAAACTTGCTACATCCAATTCCTCTCCTGTTCTTTTTCCTCATTTTTAGGAAATAAAAACAACTTTTTTTTCTATGTATGTAAAACATTTACAGAGTTCCAATGTCAAAATTATGAGACCAGTTACATTCAGAAAGATCTAAATTCTATCTCTGTCCTTTCTACCCTATTCCCTCCCTCCCCCATAAGTAATCATTTTCATTATCTTTTGTTTTTCTATTATGGATGTGTATGTTAGGTATATATTTACATATGTTCATATCAACTCTTTCTTAGATTCAAGTAGAATACCATACATTGTTCTGCAGATTGCTTTTCTCCAGTAAAAAAACATAGAAACGACCCCACTCCAGTACACAGAGACATTCCTTATTTCTTTTTACAACCAGTGTCCCCTGGATGGGTATGTGGACTGTTTCTATTTTCTTGCTATTATAAAGAGACCCACAATGAACAGTCTCATTTGTGTGTCTTTTTATATTTTTGTCAGTGCAACTTTGGGATAGATTCCCAGCAGCAGGAATGCTCGGTTAAAGGGAGATGTAAATGCAATTTTGCTAGAGATGCCAAACATCCCTCTCCTTAGAAACTGTATCTTGGGGCGCCTGGGTGGCTCAGTGGGTTAAAGCCTCTGCCTTCAGCTCAGGTCATGATCCCAGGGTTCTGGGATCGAGCCCGCTTCCTCCTCTCTCTGCCTACTTGTGATCTCTGTCAAAAAAAAAAAAAAAAAAAAAAAAAGAAATTGTATCTTATTGCATTCCCGTTAGCAATTTAGGGCAGTATCTGTTTCCCTACAGTCTTGCCAATGGAATATGTTGTTCGTTTGTGGATTCATGCCCATGTGTTAGGTGGGAAATGGTATCTCAGTTTTAATTTGCATTTCTCTATTTTTGGGCAACAATACTTCATAATATGAAACATTAAACTTCTCTCTTGAATGTTAAGGAACAAATTTACAAATACTTCTCCCACCAACATGTTATTTTGGAATAGGCCTGCCTCCCTGCCTGCCTTCCTCCCTTGAGACAGAGAGAGCAAGTGCAGGAGCAGAGTGGGGAGGGGCACAGGAGAGCATCTTGGGCAAGTTCCATCTCACGACCCTGAGATCATGAACTGAGCTGAAATCAAGAGTTGAATGCTTAAATGACTGTGCCATCCAGGTGCCCTGGAAGAGGCACTCCTTAAGTTCACAATAAAATAGCGATTTCTTTCTTTTCTTTCTTTTTCTTCCTGGGGCACCTGGGTGGTTCAGTGGATTAAAGCCTCTGCCTTCAGCTCCGGTCATGATCTCAGGGTCCTGGGATCGAGCCCCACATCAGGCTCTCTCAGCAGGAAGCCTGCTTCACCCTCTCTCTGCCTGCCTCTCTGCCTACTTGTGATCTCTCTGTCAAATAAAATTTTTAAAAATCTTTAAAAAAAGAGGCAGTCTTTTTCTTTCATTCCTCCTTCCTTCCTTCCTTTCTTTTTCTTTATTTTCTTCTTTTTTTATTTAAGTAATCTCTACACCCAACATGGGGCTTGAACTCACAAGCCGGAGACCAAGAGTCACATGCTTTTCTGACTGAGCCAGCCTGGTGCCCCAACAATGGCTAGTTCTGAATACTAAGCAATTACATCGTGCCAATACTTTAAAGGTAATTAGCAATACTGGATCTTCAAGATATCCAATGACCTTTGACAGGAATGTGATGCTATCTAGAAGCAGTAATGAACTTTACACGAAAAAGAGAAATTTCATAATATTATCAGTAATAACTTCCAGGCACTGTTCTAATACTGTACTTGTATTATCTTACTAATCCTCATAACAGTCCTCTGAAGGACTGCCGAGGAGCCACAACAGGAAAGTCCCAGAATCAAGACATGAACTCAGACATCTGACTTTAGAGCCTGAGCTCTCAACCACAGAAACATTTAATCTCATCACAGGACTGCAAGTTCAGAATTTGCTAAGTTGGCTTAGATAATGGAATAGAATTCTCTTTCAAAACACTTTTTGTTGTTTTTTTCCAAGATTTAATTTTTTTATTTTAAAATTTTACTTATTTATTTTTAAGGATTTTATGTGTAATTAATATCTCCACCCAACATGGAGCTCAAACTCACAACCCCGAGATGTTGTGAGTTTGTATGCTTCACTGACCTAGCGAGAGGCCCCTAGAATTCTTTTTGCCCAAGATTATCTTTTTTTTTTTTAAAAGATTTTATTATTTATTTATTTATTTATTTGACAGAGAGAAATCACAAGTAGGCAGAGAGGCAGGCAGAGAGAGAGAGAGGAGGAAGCAGACTCCCTGCCAAGCAGAGAGCCCGATGTGGGACTCGATCCCAGGACCCTGAGATCATGACCTGAGCTGAAGGCAGAAGCTTAACCCACTGAGCCACCCAGGCACCCCCAAGATTATCTTCTGTACGATCACTCCATATTCCAGAGCAGTAATCTCTTGCAAGTACAAGAGTGATAATACCAGAAAAATGCATTTTCACTCCCAAACCAAGAGTAGATGAAAATGTCTAAAAACTCAAGAGTGAAAAATGAATGGAAAATCATCATCATTTAGGCTGTATTAAGGGTTGTTTTTCCTATCCTGGAGAGGATTTGGGGCCAATAACCTCCTTTAAGGATGAAAAACAGTTCACAATCATAAGGTGGCACACTCACATTTGTACAAACACAGGACCACTCTATTTACGTGGAGACTGGCCTCACCAACAACAGTGCTATCACAGCAAAATCCAGCAAGCGGATCACAGAGAGCTTGAAAGGGTGGAGAATGAGAAGCTGGAAGCCAAAAATTTATTACCCTGAAATACAGGGTCCTTTCAATATCATCTGAGGAAGGGGATCTTTCTTTCCCCCTTATAATAGACAAATATTGCAATGTATTCTGTTTTATCAAGAACCCATAGATGTTTCATTTTTTAAAAGATTTTATTTATTTGTCAGAGAGAGAGAGTTTGTGAGAGAGCAGCAGGCAGAGGGAGAAGCAGACTCCCCGCTGAGTAGGGAGCCCAATGCAGGACTTGACCCCAGAGATCATGGGGTCTGGGATCAGGACAGAGCAGGACTCTGGGATCATGACAGGAGCAAAAAGCAGACGCTTAACTGACCAAGCCACCCAGGCGTCCCAGATGCTTCACATTTTAATAAGAATGTATTTGTGACTTTTTAAAGTGGAACAAAATTTTTACTCAGACTGCAACATTGTAAGGTCCTCGAGAATTCACTGAACTAAGAATAAATGCTGGACACAACCACCATGAGAAACACAGATTGAAAGAAAAACCACACAGCCAACTTCAGGCACACAATTCTCATCGCCTGCTCCTGCGGAAGCAAACCGGCACAACAACAGCCTCGTCATCCTCCACCTTCTCATCTTCCTCCACCAATATTCTATTTTCCTCCTTTGCTTTTGTGGTCTTCCCTCTGAAGCCCAAGTGCCGAATGGCTTAGGGGTGCACGTGAGGAAAATAGAGTTTACTGCGACCCTTTGTCCCACATCACCCAGGTCAAGAAACGAAGGCAACATCAGGCACAGGCCTAACTACCAGAGTGGGATGTATATGAAAGTCATTCCAGATGAAGTTTCTCACTCCAATCAGTATCATGAAGATCATGACAGCGCATCCTTTGTACTATCATTCACAAACTCTGCGACAAGAAACCTTCTTAAGCACATTTTTTTTTTCTTTTCATTGAACCAAACCCTCAAGTAAACCTTGAGGCATAATGTCCATGATCTGCCCCGGAGATAGGACTAGGACACACATCTACTTTTAAGCATTCTCCTCTTGGGTAGTTCCCTCTTAAAAAAACCACTTCTTGTCAAGCTGGATTTACCAGCCTTTTTATTTCCTCTGTTGCCTCCTCCTTTGGATGTCACTTGGCATATATCTCCCTTTCATGGAACAGACTCCTTAGCCAATACATCCACATGCCGTCCTTATGTAGAATCAGTTTCTAGAAATTATGAATTTGGTGGCATGGGGCTCATCACTTACCAGCCTGGCAAATGAAAGAATGTTCCAGGGGGCACAAGTCCACTTTTGATGAGATCCAGTTGGAGTTTCTAGACATGTAAGTGCAGCTGGGTGGCTCCAGGGGCTGGGGACCCACCATACCTGCCATAGGAGGACCAGACCCAGATGAACTTCAGACTCCAAAATCAACCTTTTTTCAAAGTAAATATGAAAACCAAATTTTGCTAGCTTCTCAGAGATGGAACTTAGGATATCCCCCCAATGTGATATGTTATTGAGGGTCCAGGAGTGAATGGTCAAGAAAGAATTCTTGAGACATCTTCAGTGCAAGAAGGTGGTTTTATTAAACATTGGGACAGGACCTGAGGGCAGAAAGAGCTACCCTGGGATTGTGAAGAGTGACTGATTACATTCTTTCCAATTGGGAAGAGTTAGGGAGGTCTCTAAGTAATTTGAAAGCAAGGTTTCCTGGACCTTGAGGGGGTCGTTTTCTACTGTCTAGTAAACCTTAGTCACAAGACCCTTTAGATGGCTATCACTGGGCCATACGTTTGAAGAATGATTGCTAACCTATATCTCTCAGTCAGGGGATGAGATAGAGGAAGTTTCCAAAGGGATTTTTTTTTTCATTTTTTATTAGCATGTAATGTATTATTAGCCCCAGCGGTACAGGTCTGTGAATCGCCAGGTTTACACACTTTACAGCACTCACCACAGCATATAACCTCCCCAGTGTCCATAACCCAACCACCCTCTCCCTCCAAAGGGATTTTTAGATGTTAAGAAGACTTGCAGGATCCTGGAGGTCAGGTTAATGTCAAGCTAAGGTTGCTTTTTGCCTCCAGAAAAGTATTAACACTGAAGCAGTTAAGCTTCTCTCTGCCCACACATTATAATTTATTTTTTCATATTATGTGCTCTTTATCACAAGGCTTTGTATTAATTTACCTAGACTTCAGTGAAGATGATGGTCATATAACATGGCCTTAGATGTTTCTCCAAGACCACAATATTACGGTGCATGACTTTGAAAATATCTCTTAGGAAAGATAACAGGCAAATAATTTCTCTTCTGGTTTCTGAATTAGGAAACTTGGAGCCAAGAATGATGAAGAGATATTTGCCAGGAACAAAGTGGCCATAAAAAGTTTCCCATTTTAGGGGCACCTGGGTGGCTCAGTAGGTTAAGGGACTGCCTTCGGCTCAGGTCATGATCCTGGAGTCCTGGGATCGAGTCCTGCATCGGGCTCCCTGCTTGGCAGGGAGTCTGCTTCTCCTTCTGACCCTCCCCCTTCTCATGCTCTCTCTCTCTCAAATAAATAAATAAAATCTTAAGAATCCTACACAGCACGTTCAGTGAAATATCAGGTATGCTAGCTTTTGATAAACTCTGAGAAAATCTCATTGTCTTTCTACACAGACAAATCAAAGGTTAAAGCCCCAAAATATAAATACATCAGAGGAACTGTGGTAATGAAGCAAAGCGACTGATTTTTTTCTATATACAAAAGCGGAAAGATTTAAATTTTTTTCTTTCTCCTGTTCCAGAATAAAAGTAAGGACTTTTCTTTTATAAACACTCATCTCAGAGCCTTACCTGGGTTTTTTTCCAGGTGTTTTCCCTGGTGCTTTAGATTTTGCCCAATCCACCACTTACTCCCTTCCTCTAGAGTCCCAGAGAAGATTCTGGACTTCCAGGTTCCAAGTGTAAGCAAGGTGTCCCCCTGGACACGAAAGTGATTTTCTGCTTCCTCATAGCTGCAGTGAAATCTGTTAAGTTGATAGCAATGATTTTTACCATTTCGCTCTGGGATATTTAGCTCATTTCCTAGAATGACACCTGTTCTGATACATAACCAAAGCCAGATTCCTCCCCTGAAGAACATTTTCTCTGTGAATTGTGAGCAAGAACAGTAGGGGCTCAGCAGCTGCCTGGTCCTTTAAATATATTCTTGGTGGGTTTGTCATATTTATTAGTATCATTCTTTTAGGAAGAGGGAATAATTTGTGAAGGAGATAAAAGGCTTTTTTTTTCTGTTTTTGTTTTTAAGAACCCAGGTGGAGTCCCTACGAGCTGAAAACAAACAGCAAAGATCAATAAAGCAATTGGCATTTATAAAGCACCCGCACCTGCGTCTACACAGCCAGCTATGCCTTTAGCTTTACAATAGCTATTTGCTAAGCCTAGGCTGTAAAGGAATAGCAGATGTGGAATATCTAAGTCAATGTTGCTTAATATGCTAAGTCAAATTAAGAAATGTAGTGTGTGTGTGTTTTAAAGGAAACCATTCTTATAGAACACCAGGACAAATTTAAATTATTGTATTCTTCTTTTTAAATACGTTCAAACATAAAACTAGGCATAACCTATATGCTAAAGCTCTTACACAATCATAAAAACCAAAAAATAAATATCTGATGGAAGAATACAAATTAAATACAAACAGAACTGAAAACCAATGAAATGAAAACGAGCTTCACTAAATAGCCATCAGAGAAACACGGTACTAGCTTATGACCACACAGGTTGTTCTGATTTGGCAGGCACGCTATCTCATGCTGTAGAAAAAATCCATTCTCTCACCACTTTTATTTAACTTGCTGAAAAACCTTTGTTCATACAGCATGTCATTTGTCCTTCATCTGCAAGCCATCCGCCGTTCATTTCAGCCAGTTTTCTTTCTTGGTACCAAAATATGAGAATGAATACAATAAAATGTGGGCACTGAAATAGCTTGGTACGTTTCAGTGTTCAGGTGGTTGTCCAAATGGCCCAAATGATACTTATATTATTTTAAAAAAATCAGTACAGAAAGACACCTGCATCCAATATTCTCTTAAGTGTCTATGCCAAGAATACACTCTTCCCTCAGTTTGAAAAACAATGCGGTAACGTAACTAAAGATAAATATGGTATGTTCCTTACTTTCAAAACATTTACAGTCTAGTTAAAGGGGGGTGGGAAGACCTAACAACTGTAGTTACTAAAGAGAGTACCACTGGACAGCATATATCTATGAAGACTCAGATGAGGAAGAACTTTTTCCCCGGCACTTGACCATGTTGAGATAGAGGTACTGTCATCTCGGCAGGAGTCAACGATGAGTAAATGCATGCAAGTGTCAAGTATTTAAAAGGGGAAAGAAATAATTCTGTGTGGGGCGGGTGGGGTGGGTACTTGGGGAGAGAGTACTGGGAACTGAAACTAAAAAACTGAAATGTCTTCAAATGCCAGGAAAAAGAGTATCCAATTAATATGGAAGGTTTCTAAATAGAATCCACCAGATGGAATCGTTCGGAAGCAGGACTTTGCTGCAAAGTCTAGATTTCCCAAAACCTTCATTAACACACATACTTACGTACATACATACGTTTTAGGCATTTTTAAGTGAAACCTGGTGCTGGTGGAATCTTCTCTGAGGTCAACTCGGGTATCTTACACAGTGCGGTCTCTCATTCCCTATTTACGGTGTCTGATACATACTCCCAACACGTGCTTTACCGAGAGCTTTCAATTTAAACGATCATGATATTGGTGAGCGCGTTGCTTAGAACTGAAGATCTACATATGTGATGTCTCTCGCCCACGTCGCTGGACCAGAAAGCGGGGACGTGCACCTCCCAGCGCCACCGACCGGCAGCACCACACAGCGCAGCGACTAAGCCCGGCGCCTGGGGCGGAAGGGGCGTGGCCGTCGTGATAGCGCGCGCCGGCGCCCAGCCACGCCCCCGGGGCGGAGCGAGGCTTTTTCCGCCGCGGGGAGGCCGGCCCCACCCTCTTGCCCGGCGATTGGTGAAGTGGCAGCTGCGCGGCGGTGACTGGAGGGCTCACAGCCATCTCCTCCAATAGAAGTGGGCCAGAGGCGGGTCCAGAGGCGGAAGGAGCATGGCGTGGAGGCAGCTTAAAGTGAGTTGAGAAAGTGGGCTGTGCAGCAGCTAGTAGTGCGGTCGAGGTGTGGGGCAGGAGGAGAATAGAGGGCTAACGTGAGCGAGGTGTGGACTGGATTCGGCTCCGAGATCGTGGGCCCCCGGGTAGGTCTGTGCGTGTGCGGAGGCACCTGCAAATGCCAGTGCGTGTGCATTAACGCGCGTACCGCACGTTCCAGTCTGGGTAGATGCAGGTCTTTGCCAACCAACGCACGTGGGCCAGACTTTTACTGACCCTGACACACGGGCTTATAGTGAACACATGACTGCCCAACACCGTGCGCAGGATCCAACGTGCAACGGCCCCAACCCTTCTAGATGAAATTTTAGGGCGGGGGCTTGTGTAATCGCGTCCAGATACTTGCTGATTGACATTAAGGGGCGTTCCTACAATCCGCTGGAGATTAGAAGCAAGACAATAAATACTTGCTCTATATTAACAGCTGGGAGTGATCCTCAAGGGCAGATCTGACCACATCACTAACTTGTGTAGGGAGCAAAACTCAAATCTTTATTCTGGCCAGGGTCCCTGCTTATCTCCCCCGCTTCTTTTTAAGTCGTCCTTTTCCTTGTACCTTGGTTTCCAACAAGCCCTTCTCCTTCCCCTCTTCCTTGGATGCATCTCATTACCTTCTGCCACTGAGAGCACCTTTACACTTTTTCCTGAGCCCCACTGCGTCCTAGTTAACTCCTATTTATCCTTTGGATGTCAGCTTTTAGTCGCTTCCCCAAGCAAGCCTTCCTCCACCTCGAGGTTCTATTATTACCCTATACGTTTTTTTTTTTCCTTCATAGCAATCCTCACAGTTACATGTTTGCGTGATCATTGACCAATGACTCTCCTCCTGAGATTGTCCTCCTTGAGGAGCATTCCTCGGAGTGCTCTATAACTGCTGGGCAGATGATTGAATGAATGAATGAATGACTCATTACCTGGCAGTGATAACCAGAGAAAAAGCATTATGAAGCACGTTTTGAACAGGATTGTGATTCTTGACTGTGATTCTTGCTTGTGATTGATGATTCTTGACATCATTAAGACCTGATGTTCCTTTAAAAAAATATTTTGCAACTGCTTTTATTATCCTGAAGTAGAATCTATATATAATGTGGCCTGTCTTTGTATTATTTTAAAAGTTCAACTAATGTCCTAACTGGAATATAAAAGAGAAATTGAAGAAATTTATAATAAAACATGCATTTCAGCATGTAAATGTTATGGCATGACTCAGTGAGATATAGTCAGGTGTTTAAGTCTCTAGAAATTCTAGTGCCTCAGGGATGCCTGGATGGCTCAGTCGATTAAGTATCTGCTTTCGGCTCAGGTCATGATCCCAGGGACCTAGGATCAAGCCCCACGTTGGGGCTAATCAGGGGTGAGCCTGCTGCTTCTCCCTCTGTCTGCTTCTTCCTCTGTCTCACACTCCCCCTGCTTGTGCTCAGGCGCTCTCTCTGACAAATAAATAAAATCTTTAAAAAAAATTCTAGTGCCTCAGGTATGTTTTATTGTCAAACGCCCAAGCAAAGCACTATACCACTCCTGAGATCTCTGAAATGGGGAACAATCCTTGGTAATGTTCTGTGCAAAACAGTGTAGTTGTCCCTCAGTAATTGAGGGAATTGCATTCCTGGGAAAGTCTGTGCAGGAGATAGTTTGTGTTTATGTGGTGGACTGTAGGCTCAGATAATATGAATAGATATTTTTTACATACTGAGTGTCAGTAAGATGTTCAAAAGTCATACAGGACAGGGACAATTCATCTGTCTGATAGCCTACAACAATGCAGGATGTCTGCCTTTACTGAGTCCTCCAAAATGCCTACCACAGGTCCCCTAGGAGGCGATACTGCCTCTCTCGAAACCTCTGGCTTGGAGTCCTTCAGGGCACGATGAGTGTCAGAAGTGTAGATACAGCCACTGAAAGTTGGGGCCAATGTGGGAG
Organism: Mellivora capensis; assembly: GCA_004024625.1. Classification (NCBI taxonomy): domain Eukaryota; kingdom Metazoa; phylum Chordata; class Mammalia; order Carnivora; family Mustelidae; genus Mellivora; species Mellivora capensis. Next base: position 11,743 of record PISX010017551.1, read on the forward strand.
CAGGACTAGAAATGAAGGAGAGCAGTGTTAGTAGAAGGCTGGGGATGTTTCTTCACGTGACATGTCTTTATGTCCTGTGTGTATGGGTGTAAAGGGCACAGAGAATTTACTGCAGTCTGGCACTGTGGGACTCTAAATGGGCCTTTTTTCTCCCCCAGAAGCGGGCCCAGGATGCTGTGGTCATCCTGGGGGGTGGGGGACTTCTCTTCACTTCCTACCTGACAGCCATGGGGGATGAACATTTCTACACTGAACACTTGATGCCGGCAATGCAGAGGCTCCTGGACCCCGAGTCAGCCCACAGGTTGGCCATTCGCATCACCTCCCTGGGGCTCCTTCCTCGTGCCACATTTCAAGACTCTGACATGCTGGTAGGTGCTCTTGGGACACCTTCTGATTAACAAGCTCTATAGGTAATTCTGACCTAGATGGGCTGTGGCCTGCCCTCACCGGGATAGCCCGCGTATGTCTGGCTTTGTTTCCTTCTTCCTAGGAAGTGAGAGTCCTGGGTCATAAGTTCCGAAATCCAGTTGGAATCGCAGCAGGATTTGATAAGCATGGGGAAGCTGTGGATGGACTTTACAAGATGGGCTTTGGCTTTGTTGAGATAGGCAGTGTGACTCCGAAACCTCAGGAAGGAAACCCGAGACCCAGGGTCTTCCGCCTCCCCGAGGACCAAGCCGTCATTAACAGGTAGGTGAACAGCTCAGCGGGGGAGGCCTCCTTCCCAGCAGGGCACTCCGTGATGTAAGATCTGCCGGGTTTTTTTTGTCCTACAGTGTGGACATTTTTCTGCTATTTAGAATGTTCAGGAGCTGTGTCGAGCATCTCCTGTGTGCAGGCAGAAAAACAGGTTTTGGTATTCTACTTTAACACACATACACACTGCAGCTCATAGAGCTATATGACTTACCTATAATCATGAGATTGTAAGCAGGAGAACTTGAGTACAGATTTAGACTTAACTTGACTTTAGAGGTTGTGCTTTTTCCACATTGTTATTCCAGTGCCCTTGCCCAGCACTGTCCAGTAGAAATAGAATGTGAGCTCTGCGTGTAACTTAACATATTCACATGGCCCCAGTAAAATAGGAAAAAGAAATGGGTGAAATTAATTTTAATATATTCTATGTAATTATTGCTTATGGTTATTATCTTTAACTCTAAATCATGTATTCTAAATGTCATTTTAACATATAATCAAAATAAAAATGATTAGTTAGCTATTTACCTTCTTTCATTGGTCCTAAGTGTTCAGAATCCAGGGTGCGTGTGCCTTACAGCGTGCTCGGCTTGGGCTGGCCACATTTCAGGTGCTCAGTGGAGCGTGTCGCCGGCAGTTCTTGCAATCGACCGTGTAGCCCGGGCCTTTAGTAAACTGGAAAACTTAATAGTCCACATGTACAGCTGCTTTTAGTAAGAGAGAGCCTTCTAGACTGTGTAAAGCCCTTCTCTTTGTATGCCCTGGGCAATATTCACTACAGCAAACCCAGACAATGAAAAGTCTGTACTTTTTGGTATCAGAGTTTTGGAAATGGCCTTAAAGCCATCTCGCCAAAGTCTCTGCTTCTGGCTGAGGGCTCTAACCTTGCCCCCTCTCTACCCACTTCTGTTCTCCAGATACGGATTTAATAGTCATGGACTCTCGGTGGTAGAACACAGGTTGCGGGCCAGACAGGAGAAACAGGCCAGGCTCACAGAAGGTAAAGTGGGTGTGCTCTCGAGGGACTTCATTTATTGGAAGGACACCTGTGGGAGACATGTCAGGAACATTCCTAAGTGAAATAAACATGACTGAGCAGTAGGAAAAAAACCACTATGGAACTAGGGAATTTTCCTGACTTTATCACAGCTGCCAAGATTTTAACTGAATTTTACAATTTAGCAAAGACTCACTTAGTTTCTGCCTCGTTATATAACCTGGGTTATATCATAACTGGGGCAGCTTGGAAATGAGCAAAGCAAAGCGGATCCTCTGTGGTCACATGGGTGGTTAAGACGTGAGCAGGCCTTGAGTGCCATCTTCCTCCGTCTTGCTTTATGGTCCCTTTGTGTGTATGTAAATAATGCATGTTAATTATAGAAGCATTAGTAAATACAGAGAAGCATAAAGAAGGCCATTAAAATTACTCATACTCCTTCCTATTTGGGGAGAGCTGATCCTGGCATTTGGGAAACTATCCTTATGACTTGTTCAGAAACCCCCATTCAGGGATGCTTCCATATGTTCTCCGGGCACTCTGCTTTGCTGTCCCTCAGGATGCATGTAAGTGTGTGTAGCCCTATTTTGTCCTCACCATGACTTCCCAGTCGCCCTCTGAGATTGTGTGGGGCTGTGGCCATTTTCCTCATTGGGTCCCCCTGGGTCTCTTTTCAGGAGTTTAGTCTCATGTGTTCTCTGTTCTCTAAGGAACAGAAATTGCAAAAGCTGCGGTGCCCTTTTAGGACAGAGTAATTCTGGAATTTCTAACTTCAAAGTCTTAGCCCTTTGGGTAGCTAACTGCTGATGGAGGATCCAATAGCTGCATAAAAGGGATGCCTTTTTTTAAAGCCAGCTTACCTGCTCAGGGAAGAATCGGCTTACAAATGGCTTGCCTTAGTGGAGGCTGAACTTGGGAAGTCTGGAGGCCTTGTGGAGCTTTTGTGCAACTGAACGCTAACCCCCTCCTGCCCTCCCTCCCCCCACGGTATATTTACTTTAAAGCTGGTGATTAAAAAGTTGACTAGTTTAGGGTATGAGAAGGTGGGATGCTGCTGTTTGTTCCCACCAACCTGACACACATTTTGGGGGCTCACTTGCAGTTCCAGGTCTTTTCCCAATCACCAGCTGGAAGAAGCAGTGAGCACCACTGAGGTATCCATGACCTTTGCAGATAGGGTGGTAGCTTAGAAGTACAGACAACCTCTTGCTTTGATGGATAGCAGGTTTCTGAAATGTTTTTCTTAAAGTCCAAAATGCAGTTCAATAATCCCATGGGTTTTTAAGTCGGTTAGCTTAGTATTTACTGTGCAAATTGAGACATTTTGGAGAGCGAAGGGTGCAGGCATTAATAATTATGCCCAGCCATAGGCTGGATCCTGGAGCCCTGGCATGTGCGCTCACCTTAGTTATGAGGGGGAATCCCTTCTCAGAGAGCTGAAATTCTAAGTTATTAAAGAGTTATACCTCTATATTTTAGGCATGATTAGTAGAAAACATTTTCCAGTATTGTAGACATATTCTTTAATTTTGCTTTTTCTTCACCAGTGCCCACCTGGTCACGTGACTCAAGGCCAGCCGACAGCCCTTGAGCATAAACATTTGCCCCTTCTGACATGTCTGTGGATTTCCAACTGTCCGTGTGACATTTATGAGCTCTAGCTTTTTATCGCTAGTATTTGCACTCCGAGTTGCTCCATTTTCCATTAAATTTTTAAAAAAGAAAAAGGGCACAATGCAGTAAAAGAAGCTAGCGGTTGCCCTGACACTGCTGCGCCAAGGCGGTGAGCTCCTCTGGGTCAGCCGGCCGCAGCCCCGGCAGCTGTCGTGGTGTTTGCCCACCGGTCCGGGAAGGTCCCGGGCGGAGGTCAGGACCTACAGGGCTGTTCGCTGGCCGTGTAATCAAGGACGTTGTGAGCTTGTTACACGGGAAATGGCACTTGGGGACAAAATCTTGACAAGCGATCTTCACAGAGGGGCTGCCCCTGGGAATAAACCTGGGGAAGAATAAAACTTCGGTGGACGCAGCTGCGGACTACGCGGAGGGGGTTCGTGTCCTCGGCCCCTTGGCTGACTACCTGGTAGTGAACGTGTCCAGTCCCAACACCGCTGGGCTGCGGAGCCTTCAGGGAAAGGCGGAGCTGCGCCACCTGCTGACCAAGGTAGGCAACTACATGTCCGGGCTCCGTTCTGCCGCCTTTCCGGCCCACTCTTTTCCTGTTCTTTCTCCAGAGGGAAGCTTCAGCATCACTGTCGAGGAGCAGGCCTTAGCACCTGGACAGATAGGGCCCCCTCCTATCCTTGTAATCCCCTCTGGTAACCCTGATTACGCTCAACAGTGATTAATGACTCAGTCACCTGTCCCTGCTGTTACTGTAAGGTCTGAGAACAGGGGCCTGGGTCTCTCTGTCCCTAGCAATGAGCACACTGAATGAATGAATTGGATGACTCTTTATCAAATAGTACTTGTGACAGTAACTCCTTGTTAGGAATTACTAACTCTTTAGGAAAAAAGTCTAAATAAACCTTAATAGATTAGCTAATGCCAGGGACAACACTAGGGATTTAATCTTGGGGATCCCTTGGTTCAAGAGAATCAGATTCACCTTCATGGGGTCCTTGGCATAACTGAGATCTTAATTTCCGGAAAGGGAGATGTTGCTGGTGCTTCCGTGTGAGAATGAGCTGATGTGCGGCTGCAGACCTGTGCACTGGGGGCTGCGGCCTCAGGGGTCCCCGTCTCTGGCCACATGTTGCTCTAGGTGCTGCAGGAGAGGGACGCTCTGCAGGGAGTGCGCAAGCCAGCCGTGCTAGTGAAGATCGCACCTGACCTCACAGCCCAGGACAAGGAGGACATTGCCAGTGTGGTCAGAGAGGTGCGAGTTGGGCTGGGCCCTGGGACACCCCTCACTGCCTGCGGGTTGGGGGCATCTGGCCAGCTGGGCTAGTGTGTAGCTTCCTTTCTGTGATGGTGAGAGCTGGTTTGGTATGTGTCATGATGTAACTCATCACGGAATACAAAGCGAATGTTTGGAGAAGTCCTTTCCCTGTACTTCTTCCCTCCCACATTCATCCAGCACGGGGTCTGAGGCTAGCGCTTGCAGCCTGGGTCAGATTGGAGTATTCTGTCACTGTCTCCAGTGTGACCCCAGGTCCCTGTGTCATAGGAGAGTGGTGGAAACACAGACTGAACCTGGAAATCCTGGGTTCACATCTTAGTCCACCACTTTTTACCTAGGGGCCTTGGGCAGGACAAAAGTAAGTGGTTCTTACTGGCCATGACTGGAGGGCTCTCTCTCTGTCTCTCACTGCAGCTGGGCATCGATGGACTGATTATCACCAACACCACAGTGAGCCGCCCTGCCAGCCTCCAGGGTGCCCTGCGCTCTGAAATTGGAGGGCTGAGTGGGAAGCCCCTCCGGGACTTATCCACCCAAACCATCCGGGAGATGTACGCGCTCACCAAAGGCAAGAATTTCGTCCCTGTGTCTTCACACTTGTGTGAGGCTTGTCAGGCTCTGGGGTTTGATCTGAATCTGGGTCCCCTGAACTGCATTCAGCAGGGGCTGGAGGGCGGCAGGCACACTGAGGGTCTCGCGTTGCCCACCTGTCCTCACGCTGTTGCATGTGCTTCGGTGCAGGCGGAGTCCCCATCATTGGGGTCGGCGGTGTCAGCAGCGGGCAGGACGCGCTGGAGAAGATCCGGGCGGGGGCCTCCCTGGTGCAGCTGTACACGGCCCTCACCTACTGCGGACCGCCCGTGGTGGGCAGGGTCAAGCGGGAGCTGGAGGCCCTTTTGAAGTGAGTGGGGCCACGGGTGGCTTGAAATAGGAGAACTTAAATGTGGCATCAATTCCAAAGACTCAAGTGAAGGAGATGCTATTCACTGTCTCTATTTATTCCTCATTCAAAAAGGATTCAGAAACACGGGGCAAGGAGGCGCCTAGGTGACTGAGTCATTGGGTGTCTGCCTTTGGCTTGGGTCGTAGTCCCGGGGTCCTGGGATCGAGTTCTGTGTCGGGTTCCCTGCTTGGTGGGAAGTCCGCTTCTCCCTCTCCCACTCCCCTTGCTTGTGTTCCCTTATTCCCTGTGTCTCTGTCAAATAAATAAATAAAATCTTAAAAAAAAAAAAAAACCACACACACACACACACGGAAAGATGACTGTGTTGCTTCTCTGACAAAGGACAAACAGGGCCAAGGAATTCAAGATTAACTTCCAAGACAGTGCTGTCTATGGGCCTGAGGAGTTTGGGCAGCTACCCTGTTCAGTAACATTGGCGGCTTGAGGTCAGGGAGCTGTCATACTTGACATTGATTCTCTTTCCGGTGTGAAGACTTAGATGGAAATACCTCTAGTTTCCTGGGTGAAGACCACAGAGGAGGCATGAGGCATGCTTCCGGGGCAGACAGCGGCAGGGGCAGTTATGGTGAATGTGGGCTTCCAGCGAGAGCAGGGGCTGTCCTTCACCATTTGCTGCAATTGCTTTGTTTTCTCTTTTTCCAGGGAACAGGGTTTTACCAGAATCACAGATGCCATTGGAGCAGATCATCGGAGGTGAGGATGTTGTCGGTGGCAAGCCTCATCTGGAATCTTCTCACTAAAGCAGGGGGGTCTTTGTGGCTGGATTGAGAGAGGAGGGCGACGTCCCCCAACCCACAGGAGCCCTTCCTCTGGCCCAACTTTTGTCAAAGCCAGCCATGAGTGTCACCAGAACCAATGCACGGCTTTCTTTAATCACTTGTTGGACCATAACTGTGTTAATGATTCTTTCTAGACTCAAATCCCATTACTATTGCAAGGACATTAAATATTTGAGGGGAAAAAAATCATGAAAAATTCCACGGAAAAAATCATGGAAAAAATAAAGCCATTTAAAACCTGATTTAAATCCCAGCCCTATCTGGAGGGCCCTGGGCTTTGCCCCGATACTGCAGGTCCTGGCATCCTGGCCATCCTCTCTCTGTCTTCACATTGTCTTCCCTCTATGAGTCTGGGTCCTCATCTTTTCTTACAAGGACACCGATCATGTCAGAATAGGCCCCACTCCCATGATCTCAATTTAACTTGATTCCCTCGGTAAACATAGGATCTCTGCCAATAAGGACACACTCTGGAGGTCTAGGGGTTAGCGGATTTAACATAGCAATTTGAGGGAGACACAGTTCAACCCGTCACAGGAAAATGTGCTTGCTGTCCCCTTTATTATCTGTGACTTGGGGTGCCATCGAGCAGACAGGTTTTCACGGTGCTTGAAGACTTTAGACAAGATGCCAAAGAGGTGTGTCATTAACTAAAGAGACTGAGCAACACCAGTCTTTTCAATACCGAAAAGCAAATGGCAGAGAGAAGCTGGAAACCTTGTCTGGGCAGTGCTGTTGTGGTCTGGTGCACTCTCACAGCTGGCAGGAAATTACCTTTGTTCCCATCACCTCGATACGGATTTTATTCTAAATTCGATTTCTCAGAAGCTCCACAAGAGGCCCAGGATGGTAATGGCGCTGATGGGTCCCGTTGCCTCGTCATTGAATCTTGGCCTCAGCTGGGTCCTCCTGTGTCGGCTCACTTTCTTGCCATGAAACCGGCAGCTTGTCTCATGCTGTCCTATTCAAAGACCTTTCTCTTTTTTTAAAAAATAGCCCCCCAATAAAAGTCATGGACCTCTTTTCCCCTGTAAGTAACTCTTTCCCAGAGGTAATCACAGGTACCTTTTGAATCTTTATAGATTTTTCCAGAAAGATTTTTTAATATACAAACACATATGTTCATAGCTATCTTTTTATTGTTCTGTGCACACATGTGTAGAATAATTTTTGGAAAATAATACAAAGAACTGTTTTTTAATACCAAGTCCTATGAGAGTAAATTGCTGGTCTGATGCTCCATCATCCTGAATACTGTAGTGTGGCTTTCTTGCAAACCAGTACATTCCGCTACACAACTGCAACACAACCATCACAAATCAGGAGATGAGCACAGACATGTCACTTCATCTACGGGCTGTGTGGTAGGCAGCATTTCTAAAATGTCTCCCTCAGTTCCCAATGCCCTGTCCTCATCTCTGGAGCCTAGCAACGTGATGAGCTATCCCTCCCACGACTGTTAAGTTACGTGGTTTAACGTTGGAGCCACCTGGAAGACAGATTATTCAGGGGGGCCCAGTCTAATCACATGAGCCCCATTGAAAGCAAGCGTTTTCTCTGGATGAAGAAGACATCAGAGAGATCGTAAGTATCAGAAGGCATCACAGTGTTGCTGTTTTGAAGACGGGTGGGGGGCATGAGAAGGATGATGTTGGCCCCGGCTGGTAACCAGCAAGGAAATGGATCTCAGACCTACAGCCACAAGGAGCTGGATTTTGCCAACACCTGAGTGAGCTTAGAAGCAGATTCTTTCCAAAGTGTCTGAGTAAGAACCCAACCTGTCCAACACCTTGGTCCTGGTCTTGTGATACCCTGAGCACAGAACCCAGCAGATGGGATGTCTGGGAGTCTCAGTCAGCTGAGCGCTGGACTCCTGATCTTAGCTCAGGGTCCTGGGATTGACCCCTGCAGTGGGCTCCCTGCTCAGTGTGGCATCTGCTTGAAGATTTCTCCTCTCTGCCCCTTCTGCTTGTGGGCTCTCTCTCCCAATAAATCTTAAAAAAAGAACAAAGAACCCAGCTGAGCCTCAACTACTGATACAGAGCTGTGAACTGGGGTGCCTGGGTGGCTCAGTCGGTTGAGCCTCCGACTCTCGGTTTCTGCTCAGGTCATGATCTCAGGGTCCTGGGATTGAGCCCTTTGTTGGGCTCCCTGCACAGTAGGGAGCCTGCTTCTCCCTCTCCCTCTGCCCCTCCCCCTGCTTGTGCTCTGTCTCTTTCTCTCTCAAGTAAATAAAATCTTAAAAAAAAAAAAAAAAAGAAATCAAGATCTACATGTCGGGGGTGCTTGTTGCCACTTTGGGGGGGTTGCTGCTCCAGGCCCTCTCAGTGGACAGATACATATCCATGTGTGTCAGCACGTGCACACGCACACACACGCACATACTTCTGTATGTTGAAAACCATGAGTTTTGACTGATGCCTTCAAATCCAATCCCAAATCACAACGTTCATTCTAGCTTCTTCCCTCCCTATACTTGTGACTCCCTTCTGACAATGGAAACGCTGGCTCTCTTAACACTTACTCTGTTTTCTTATTTGGCCCATCCTCTCATATATATCTTATTCCCAGTTTCTACCCTCTGCAGAGTGTGGGCATCCTTTTCCCTGCTTGGGGCCAGGCACCCTCTACCATCCCCCCTGCCCCGCCCTGGCCCTCCTAACGCCCTGCAGCTCTGACACCTGCTCCAGGCTGCTCCCTGCAGCAGACATCCTCCATACACTACTGAAGCTCTGATCGCTGTGTTGGCCTGTCCCCCCTGTGTTCACTTTCCTGGTTGGCAGGGACTCTGGTGCTCCTCACCGCGTGTCCCCTTCACTGCCTTTGTGGACATGCCCCCTCATTCTGCGTGGGCTTCCATGCTCTGTGCCACCTGCTTGTCTTTTGCCCTATTGCGGGCACCTGCCTTGCTCTGTGCCACCTGATGGCTTTATGACTAGCTGCTCGGGAAAGGGAAGGGATCAGGAAGAGTTACCCTTTGGAAGGTTCTCAGTTGGAGACAGACATTCTGTCTCTTAGCACAATTGCAACAGGTGGCTGTTTCTCCCTTGAGGACCAGAGTAAGGAGTTGGCTTGCGTTCGGGGGCCATGTGAGAGAAGGAGCACGAATTCTTCTTGATTCTCAGGATGTTGCTCAGAGCCCAGAGAAGCCCACAGTGCTAGGAGACACAGACTGATGATGCCCAGGTAGCCCTTTGGGGCCCAGGATCGTTGAGTGGAATGGTGCTCAGAGTTTCTAATACCATTTGCTAATACATCGTTCACTCTTATATTTTATGTTCTGTGCATAATTGGTCTGGCCAATTTTACATTAGTTAAATATAAGCAGTTAGTAAGTTAAAGCTTATTCTGCAACTAGCTTTTTTCACATACCATCATGGAATTTTTCAGTGTTCTTTAAGATCTACCGTGCATTTTCCGACAGAACTCTGGTTTTCCACAGGGTAGACACACCAATGATTACTGATGGTGTATGTAGGCTGTCTTCACTGTTCCCATCACAGGCGGTGCTGTAGTGTCTTGGTTTGTGTATCTTTTGCTCTTCTAGTAGAATTTCTGTAAAATAGCCTCTCATGAGTGTTACCACTTGAGCGAAGGTTAGAGGCACTTACATTGTTGGTAGTTAACTGCTAAATTGCCATTAGAGAGAGGTTTGCCAAGTTTTACTTTCTCTCCAGCTTTGTCAGGGAGGGACCATTTCCTCTTATGTTGCCCCACATATGATTTTCCAACTGTGGGTCGGGAATAAGCTGTTCTTCCTTCTCTACTTTCTCCCTCGGAATAGCTTACATTATGTCTCTTCCTTGTGGACAAAGAAAACGGGAACTGTGGGTTTAGCAAACCACCTTGGGCAGCCAGACAGACTGCCACATCCGTTTCTGTGTGTGTGTGTGTGTGTGAGAGAGAGAGAGAGAGAGAGAGGCTTCCACTAAGTCAGACCATGGGGAAGGAAAACAAGGGGAATAGTTTTCTCTGGGTTTTCTCATTCTTAACTGTTTGGGTCAGCCTCCAGCTGGTAGGGCCTACAAGAGGGCACAGTGCTGTATCTGCCGACCTTCCGACGGGCTGCTCTGGCTCAGGTTCCTTAGCAGTACCTTTCGTCCAGTTATCCATGAGGACGGGAGCAGGAAAACATCCCTATCAGAAAGGTGTTCTCGAGGTCAAGCAGGAGACTGAGACCCATAGTTGAGAGGATTTGCTCATCTTCATCTCAGGGCCAGCAGTGTGACTCGGATAGCTCAGGAGGTTGCTGGTAGCATTCAATCAGTGCCCCTTGGCAGGAAAAGCAAGTGTGCAGGACATTGGGGGCCCTTCAGCTCTGCTCTGAGGCGTAGGCAGGAGGGCACAGGCCCCATCTCAAAGAGACTGTACTCTTCCGTTCCAGCTGGCTGGCCACCCAGGAGGGCCATCCAGCATCTCATTGGCTCAGAGAAGGCAGAAATATGCATGTTTAAAATCTGAGCTGATGCTGTACCAGTCCATGAAAACTGGTTTGTGGACCAGATATGAATTAAGGTTTCCGATTCAGGTGTCTGGCCCATTCCATCCTGCGGCAGTAATTAGAAGCTCCCATGAGCCAGGAGCACCCGCTGGGGGACGGTTTCTGGGCTGGGAATAATACCAGGGGAAGGACCACCCCAGGGAGTGCTGTTCACTCCATGCCTTACCGTGGTTGGGGAAGAGCGCAGACTTCAGAGTTCAACCTCAGGAGACCCACTAATCCTGCTGATGCCCCATCTTTTCACCTGGAAAAACAATGGTTTAGAGGATTAAATGATATCTTTACCACAGCTTTTATAAGTATGTGTACTATGTCTCTGGCACATTAGGTACTTATTAGCTGTGAGCAGTCATGCTAATGTTGTGTGCCTCAGTTTCCCAAATGTAAAAGGAAAAGAAGGACATTGTCCATCTCAAAGGGCTGGACAAAATGAAGTAGTGCTTATCACTTCCTACCTGCCTCAAGAAGATTATTTTAAATATTTCTCATCATCACAAAAGTCCTGCAAATGGATATTATTATGCTTGTATTTAACAAACATAAGGATTGAGAGATTAAGTAACTTCCCCAAACCAGGCAGCCAGCGATCAGCAGAATTGGGCCTCAGGGCCCAAGTGTCTCCTTCTGATGCAGGTAAAGGACCTCATAGGACCTTAGAAAAGCATTACTAGTCCTCTTTCCCTTTGTTTTGCCTTCAAAAAAGTTCAACTTCTTTTGGGGCTCCTGGTTGGCTCGGTTGGTGGAGCATATGACTCTTGATCTCAGGGTTGTGAGTTCAAGCCCCATGTTGGGCATGGAGCCTCTTAAAAAAAATGTTCATCTTCTTTTAACGGATAGACTTCCCACTGTATAGAATTAATTTTTAAAAAGCCTTCAGAGGGGGCGTCTGGGTGGCTCAGTGGGTTAAAGCCTCGGCCTTCGGCTCAGGTCATGATCCCAGTGTCCTGGGATCGAGCCTCACATCGGGCTCTTTGCCTGGCGGGGAGCCTGCTTCCTCCTCTCTCCCTGCCTGCCTCTCTGCCTACTTGTGATCTCTGTCTGTCAAATAAATGAATAAAATCTTAAAAAAATAAAAAAATAAAAAGCCCTCAGAGATACTTGTCCGAGGCACTTGATTGGTCTGAAATATAGTGGTAGAATGGAGTTTGGTGATCAAAGCTCAGAACCTAGGAAAGGTGGGGAACCTTCTGTAGACACCTCCACGCCAGCCAGGGCTGAGCCTGAAACTCCAAAATGGAGCAGCTTGAAACACCAATGACTTCTCATCCCACACAGCATCTCTGGGTCAGGAATTCAGGAGCAGCTCAGTAGGGTGGATCTGGCTCAGCCTCTCTCATGAGGGGGCTTCAGTCAGCTGAGGCTTGGCTGGGGCTGGAGGATCCCCTTCCAGATGGTTCGCTCCTGTGGCTGGGGAGGAGGCACTGGCTGTTGGCTGGATGAGTCAGTAGATCTCTCCATATGACTGCCCAAGGATCCTCAAACCATGGCATCTGGCTGCCCCCAGAGTGAGTCATGCAAGAGAGGAATGCAAGGTGGAAGCTGCAATGCCTTTCATGATACAGTGTTGGGGTCTTAAACTGTTACTTAGGCCGCTTCATTCTGGTCATTAGAATAGGTCTGCTGGTTCTAGCAAAACTAGCAAACACAAGCAACAGGATGCCCAGTTTAATTTGAATTCCGGATAATCAATGAATAAACTTTTAGTATAAGTATATCCCATGCAATGTTTGGGACATACTTATGCTAAAAATTATTTGTTGTTTATCTGAAATTCAAATTTAATTGGGTATCATTTATTTTATCTGGCAACCCTATGTCAGAAGCAGGTCACTTAGTCCAGCCTACACTCAAAGGGAGGGGGAAAATTGTTACATTTTTGAAGGAGGAAAATCAAAGAATTTGTGGAGATACTTCTAAACCACTACAAGCAGAATTTTGAAAAATTTCATCTGGTTATGGTGTCTGTGGATGATTGCATGGGAGTCTCATGGGATGAAGAAGTTCTGGATAATGATCTTGTACATTTGTAAGTTTACGGAAAACTACACACAATATCTCCTGTGAGGGAGGGGAAGGAGTGGTCATGATCTTCATTTTACAGATGAGGAGGCTGAAATGCTCCACAGATGTTATGGGTACAAATGGTGGAGGGAGGACAGATTCTTCTGGTCTCAAGTCTAGTATCTGTTGTACTCTACCCAGCAGTGTCTTCATACACCACTGATGCCTTCACATTATGTGATGATGATTTTATGTAGTGGATTCATTTTCTACCTCCTATCATGTTGTTATCTCAAGTGGGTGATGGCATTTGTGAATGCTTGTTGCTGTGCTGTATCCTGGGTAATGGGGGGAGAAGCTAAGGGCCAAGATGTAGTCCTCTCTCTCCAACTCACAGGCTCTGGAATCCACCCTGGCTGACTGTGGGGGGCCAACCCACTAGCAGACCCTCTGAACCGAGTGACTCAAGAGTGCCCAAAGGAACATCATTCCCTTTTGCCAGGAGGCAGCCAATCTCATGTGAGGCTGTGCCAAACCAAATGGGGAATTGCTCTCACCTAATTTTTATCACAAGGAATTTAGACATAATTTAAACATTGAAAGAATAGTGTAATAAATATCCATACCCCCTATACTTAGGCTCAGTAATTCTTACTATCTTTTCCATGTTTTCTCTATTGATATTTTTACCTATTCATATATTGTATTTTGATGTACCATTTTGAGGGAAGTGGTACATGTGAGGACATTTCATTCCTTAGTACTTCATAGCCTGCAGCTTCTAAAAATAAGGACATGTTCCTATGAAACCGTAATTCTATCATCACAACGAAGGAAATTAGTCATGATTCTCAAATATTGTCTAACATTCAGTCAATATTCCAGTTTTCCCTATTGTCTTCAAAATACCTTCCACAGTCAATCAAGGCTCACCTATGTGTCTCTTTAGTCTTTTTAAAAATTAGAACAGTAGGGGTGCCTGGGTGGCTCAGTGGGTTAAAGCCTCTGCTTTCAGCTCAGGTCGTGATCCCAGGGTCCTGGGATCGAGCCCCACATCGGGCTCTCTGCTCCGCGGAGAGCCTGCTTCCTCCTCTCTCTCCCTGCCTGCCTCTCTTGCCTACTTGTAATCTCTGTCTGTCAAATAAATAAATAAATAAATAAAATCTTAAAAAAAATTAGAACAGTAAACCTAACCAAAGAGGCAAGGCAAAGAATCTATACTTAGAAAACTATAAAGTACTCATGAAAGAAATTGAGGAAGACACAAAGAAATGGAAAAATGTTCCATGCTCATGGATTGGAAGAACAAATATTGTGAAAATGTCTACGCTACCTAAAGCAATCTACACATTTAATGCAATCCCTATCAAACTACCATCCATTTTTTTTCAAAGAAATGGAACAAATAATCCTAAAATTTATATGGGACCAGAAAAGACCTCGAATAGCCAGAGGAATATCAAAAAAGAAAGCCAAAGTTGGTGGCATCAGAATTCCAGACTTCAAGCTCTATTACAAAGCTATTAAAAAAAGTCATCATCAAGACAGTATGGTACTGGCACAAAAACAGACACATAGATCAATGGAACAGAATAGAGAGCCCAGAAATAGACCCTCAACTCTATGGTCAACTAATCTTTGACAAAGCAGGAAAAGAACGTCCAATGGAAAAAAGGCAGTCTCTTCAACAAATAGTGTTGGGAAAATTGGACAGCCACATGCAGAAAAATGAAACTGGACCATTTCCTTACACCACACATGAAAATAGACGCAAAATGGATGAAGGACCTCAATGTGAGACAGGAATCCAGACATCAAAATCCTTGAGGAGAACACAGGCAGCAACCTCTTCGACCTGAGCCGCAGCAACTGCTTCCTAGGAACATCGCCAAAGGCAAGGGAAGCAAGGGCAAAAATGAACTATTGGTACTTCATCAAGATCAAAAGCTTTTGCACAGCAAAGGAAACAGTTAATAAAACTAAAAGAAAACTGACAGAATGGGAGAAGATATTTGCAAACGACATATCAGATAAAGGGCTGGTATCCAAAATCTATAAAGAACTTATCAAACTCAACACCCAAAGAACAAATAATCCAATCAAGAAATGGGCAGAGGACATGAACAGACATTTCTGCAAAGAAGACATCCAGATGGCCAACAGACACATGAAAAAGTGCTCCACATCATTCGGCATCAGGGAAATACAAATTAAAACCACAATGAGATGCCATTTCACACCAGTCAGATAGGCTAAAATTAATGCTGGCAAGGATGTGGAGAAAGGGGAATCCTCCTACACTGTTGGTGGGAATGCAAGCTTGTGCAACCACTCTGGAAAACAGCATGGAAGTTCCTCAGAAAGTTGAAAATAGAGCTACCCTACAACCTAGCAATCGCACTACTGGGTATTTACCCTAAAGATACAAACATGGTGGTCCGAAGGGGCACGTGCACCTGAATGTTTATAGCAGCAATGTCCACAATAGCCAAACTACAGAAAGAACCTAGATGTCCATCAACAGATGAATGGATAAAGAAGAAGTGGTATATATATATATACAACGGAATACTATGCAGCCATCAAAAGAAATGAAATATTGCCATTCACGACGACGTGGATGGAACTAGAGGGTATTATGCTTAGTGAAATAAGTCAATCAGAGAAAGACAATTATCATATGATCTCCCTGATAAGAGGAATTTGAGAGGCAACGTGGGGGGGGGGTTGGGGGTAGGGAAGGAAAAAATGAAACAAGGTGGGATCAGGAGGGACACAAACCATAAGAGACTCTTAATCTCACAAAAACAAACTGAGGGTTGCTGGTAGGAGGGGAGTAGGGAGAGGGTGGTGGGGTTATGGACATTGGGGAAGGTATGTGCTATGGTGAGTGCTGTGAAGTGTGTAAACCTGGCGATTCACAGACCTGTACTCCTGGGGCTAATAATATATATGCTAACAAAAAAATAAAAATTATTTTAAAAAATCTAGAACAGTAACCTCTGAAGATATCAGGTGAGTTGGCTTGTAAACAGGTCTATATTCTACATTTATTCCCAAAATAAAGGTTGTATTTCAGCTTTTGAGCTGCATTGCATCTGGGTGTGGATATGTGATCACATCCTACTGAAAGAGATATAAATAGAAGTATTGTGTGTAACTTCTGGGAAGTATTCTGTTGTCTGGAACATGGGTATGATGACTGGAGCTCTGGCAGCCATCTTACAACTGAGAATCAGGGTCACTACAGACGCAAAATCTGGAAAGAACTTCTTTGAATTTCCAACACCAGCTTTGTCAGTTTACTTTCCCACTTCTGTTGAGAAAATAAAACCTTGTGTGCTTAAGTCTCTGTTAATTGGGGTTTTCTTTCATAGGTCGCCAAATTTAATCCCAGCTAAGGCCAGATGAAAGCCTACTGTAATGTTGTATTTGCCTGTGAAATATGTTATCTGCTTTCTACTTGGCTAAGACATATTTCAAGATTTCTCTTTCCTGGGGCGCCTGGGTGGCTCAGCCGTTAAGCATCTGCCTTTGGCTCAGATCATGATCCCGGGGTCCTGGGATGGAGCCCCTCATGGGGCTCCTTGCTCAGCGGGAAGCTTGCATCTCCCTCTCCCACTCCCCCTACTTGTGTTCCCTCTCTCCCTGTGTCTCTGTCAAATAAACAAATAAAATCTTAAAAAAAAAAAAAAGATTTCTCTTTCCTCCAGGTGTCGGTTGCTGGTGCCAGACCACCACGTTACCTAACCTCTAGTGTTGACTGAATCTTGGCAGCAAAATGTTCTTTACGAGCCTTGTGGTTATAATGTGAGAAGTCAAGTTAGCGTGGCTTCTTCCGTGTAAGAGAAAGGCAGGGCACACGTGCGTGTGCAGGAGCAGAGCAGGGAAGACCTGGAACCGGCGCACAGCAGGCTTGTGAAACCCCAACCCCAGCAGCAACTCAGGGGCAATGCTCCAAAGGGCAGGGCCTTTAGGAGAGGAGATGCGGTAAGCATGCCAACTCTGCGTTCCTGCCAGCCCAGGAGAGGCTTCCTGGGGCTGGAACACTCTATTTGGGAAGTGTCCCACGGGAAACACAAGGAGTCACAGCATGTAAAGTCCATCTGTTCACGCCACTTGATTCCTATTAATCACTACGGTTGATTGGGTAGGTCTAGGAACAAAGCTGTGCTTGGACAGTCCGAGTGTTTCCCGGGGCAGCGGCAAGAACTCCCCCACCCCCTTCCCAGGCATGGGGAAGACTCTTAACCTTGGTGTTGCCATTTCGGTCTCGGTTATTTGAGAAATCGGCCAGCATTTTGAGCTTCGACCACTCTGTTGGATGTTGAATTTACAGTCCTCTACTGAATGCAGCCACATCTTCCTACTTTAACAAAGCAAAAAGTGTAGATCCCAAGTCTGGGGACCTAAAAGCAATCATTTTGGTTAGGGCAGAATTTCGAGTATTTGAGACTCTGGTACAACCAATGAAACAATGTGTGCATGAGAGAGAGACAGACAGACAGAGAAAGACAGAGCTGGAGAGACAGAGAGAGAAGGCTGACCCACATTCATTTGCTATTTTACTTTCTCATTCTCCCAACAGTCATTTCCCAAGATTCTGCTTCCTGCCCAGGGCTGTGCTGCGTGCTGGGGATGAAGACCACTGAGTTTTCTTACCATCTCGCCTGGTCTCAGAAGAGACAAATCTGAACACAACTGACAAGAATCCAGTGGGACACACTCTGCAACAGTGGAAGGAGCCCAGTGCTTCCCTAGGGGAGAGGAGTCACCTGGGGGCAGAGGCTCGGGCAGCTGCCGTAATTTCTCTGAGTGGCTAGGACTAATTTCAGACAATTTCCTGGGGCCATAATTATGCCAATCCCTAATTTCTTGCAGAGTTTTAACACCACTCCTTCTGGAGAGATCTGTCATGGGACCAGAAGGGATGGCTCAACTCTTCCCAGAACCTGGCTGGCACTCTGGGGACACAGTTCCCAAATGCTTCGCTAGGCAGTTTCCTTGTGTGTTTGCTAATGCATTTTGCAGCCATGGCCCACGTGGTCTTTGGCTGCTTCCTGGAGGTGATGCCCCCAGGGCCTGGCAGGGTGGGGTGGCGGTGCCAGAGCTGGGGAGGGCGTGGGGCTGGGGACTGCTCTGCTCAGAAGAAGCCCCCACTTTGCCACCACAGGCTTCTCCTGCTTTGACTGTCAATACTTTAGGGTCTTCCCTAAAAAACAGATGTGGAGGGGTGCCTGGGTGGCTCAGTGGGTTAAGGCCTCTGCCTTCGGCTCAGGTCATGATCCCAGGGTCCTGGGATCGAGCCCCACGTTGGGCTCTCTGCTCAGCAAGGAGCCTGCTTCGCCCCCCTCCCCCACCCCGCGCCTGCCTCTCTGCCTACTTGTGATCTCTGTCTGTCAAATAGATGGATGAAGTCTTAAACAAAAACAAAAAACAAAACAAAACAAAAAACCAAACAACAACAACAAAAAACAGATGTGGAGCCTGTGGAGTTGAGTCTCCTTCACCCTGTTTGCACAGGCCTGCGAGTTCCTCTCTGTGGGGGCTCCACTCTCTTTGCCTCAGGCTTCTGATCTTCTTGGCTTTCCAAGATGCAGTCAGTCTAGACTTACTGGAGGCGCTAACGCGGTGCCGGTCCTCAGCTCTCGGTTCAGGCTTGCGGTTCTGCGTTGAAATCCTGTCCACAGTCTGTACTTACTGGGGCTTGCTGGTGGAGTCCTTGCCCCAGTTCCAGTCTGCCATCTCCACAAATGGGTGTGCTGACTTAGTCTGTGCTGGGAATTTCTGGAGGTGCATACAAGAGGATTATTATGATTATAATAATGTTAAAAAAAGAAACAGCCAGCCCAAAATGGAGTCACCTCCCCATCCCCTGCAACAGCAAACCAACACTTAACTACAGTTTCAACCTTCAACCAAAGGAATGTGACCTTTTAACAGTCAGTCTGAAATTTCCTGATCAGCACTGGTGAGGTCATCTGCGTGATGAAATCCCTGCCTGCTCCCTCCCCCCCTTAAAGAAGATGTCCTGGTCAGAAACAATCTCTCCCTCCCTCCCTTCCTTCTTAGTCTTTCTTTCTTTTTCTTTTTTTTTTTTTTTTTTTTTGCTAATAACTTCCTTGCTCCCCCTTCTCCTATAAAAACCTTGTTTTGTACAACTCCTCAGAGCATGGTTTTCTACTTGCTAGATGGGATGCTGCCTGATTCATGAATCACCTAATAAAGCTAATTTGATCCCCAAATTTACTTGGATGAACTGTGTTCTTGAACAATATCCTCACACCTTTGACCTCTGACCAATTTCATACTGGCAGATTATATTTGAAGTTTTGACAGACTCTGTGGGTTTACCAGCTCTGGCTGGCTGTCTTACTGATAGGAAGCTGGTTTGAGGATAATATTTGATTTAAAATCTTGGAACTTAGCAGTTCCTCATTTATAAAGTGTCAGGATTAATGCTTTTTTTGCGGGGGGGCGGAGGGGGTTGATGCTACTTTTGAGAACCTTTTTAAAAAGCTCAGAACATCAGTATGTATGCCTGTCAGTGACGCAATTTTCAGAAGAGAATTGGTGGCACGAAGGAAGCAATGTCCGTGTTCCAGACGCAGTGGGATCTCATCGTTCCTGGGCCCTGGTGGCTGAGAGGAAGTGAGATAACAGAGATAAACGAGAAAGAGGAGGGTTAGTGGGAACATGTTTGTTTAATTTTCTTATCGAGACAAACTGAAATTTTGAACGACATGTGCTGTTCCGAATTCAGCACTCACTAAGGTCATGTACACTCCTGGGAGAATTTGGTGGTTCTCATTCCGTGGCTGCTCACGGCACTTGTGTCCGCAGGATTCCATCAATTCTGAAATGTTGATTATTTTGCCATTTTTTTTTTAAATTTTTAAAAAAAATTTTATTTATTTGTCAGAGAAGGACGGAGAGAGAGAGAGAGCAAGCGAGCACAGGCAGACAGAGTGGCAGGCAGAGGCAGAGGGAGAAGCAGGCTCCCTGTCCAGCAAAGAGCCGGATGTGGGACTCGATCCCAGGACGCTGGGATCATGACCTGAGCCGAAGGCAGCCGCCCAACCAACTGAGCCACCCAGGCGTCCATATTTTGCCATTTTTAACATCTCTGAAATTGACATGCATCTTAAATTGACAGCATCTTAAGCATGTTGTCCAAGTTTAATTGGCAGGGTTTCCTCCAGCTTATAATTCACAGCATATTAAATTTGATGAAATGTGGCCGTGGTTCCCGGTGTGGGGCGGTCGAGGGCAATGGTCAAGAATTCTTGAGATGTTTTATGGCACAAAAGCTGCTTTTATGATAGAACAGGGACAGGACCAGTGGGCAGAAAGAGCTGTACTTGGCGACTGTGGGGAGTGAATGATGATGTATTTTAAGTTTGTGGAGGAAGGGTGGGTAGAGATAATATAAGTTTCTAAGGAATTTCTGTAAGGGGGGGTTCCCAGAGAGCTTTGGAAGTCTGGCTTTTGTCAAGATAACGTCGCTTTTAGTCTGTAGTGATGAAGGCAGCATGAGTTCCTTGAACGATGTCAGGCTCTGCACGTCTCACATATTTATCAGTGGGTTGCAAGTTGTAAGGAGATTTAATTTTATCTACACTTCTCTTGTCTTTGTTCTCCGCACCAGTTTCTCTACTTTGGCTACCTTCAAAGAAAAAAAAAAATCCTAATGACTGGCGCACACCGGCATGCAATTTTACATAATAGGAATGGGGTTTGACCTGGGCATCAGGATTTTCAGAAACTCCCAAGAGATTTTAAAGTATAGCAACGTTTGAGAACTGTTAAGGTACAGTATATCTGCCTTATTCAAGCCTTTTCCCAACTGCTAGGTCTCACGGACAGCATCCTCACGGATTCTACTTCTAGTGTATGGTGCACTCCTCTGTCTCAATTCATGATGTCCTTCCAGCTCCAACTACTGATCATTATTTTCTTACTAGAATGTCAGCTCCAGGAGGGCAGGAATTTTGTTTGATTTGTTCTCTCTTACATCCTCAGCACCTAAAACACCTAGACACATTGTAGATGTTTGATAAAGATTTAATGAATGAATGAATAGTCCTTCTTTTATATTCCATGCCCTGATAAACTCAATTTCTCACACAATTTCCAATAAATGTGGTATTATATTTAGATGACTTCCCAATCTGGTCATGTTTCCAGTGGTCATCTTTTAGGCCTCAATTTCACATAAAATTCATTTTAAAACTTGAGCTCAGTGTTTTTTCTTCCCACCCAAAACCTAGCATCCCAGTCCCAACCAGTCCATATGGATCCATCAGTTTCTTCCCTGAGTCTCAAGTTTAACATCTTGAGTCATTTTCTTTTCAAAAAATATTTTATTTATTTATTTGACAGACAGAGATCACAAGTAGGCAGAGAGGCAGGTTGGGGGGGCAGGAAGCAGGCTTCCCACTGAGCAGAGAGCTGAATGTGGGGCTTGATCCCAGGACCCTGAGATTATGACCTGAGCCGAAGGCAGAGGCTTAACCCACTGAACCATCCAGGCACCCCCTGAGTCATTTTCAAGCCTTGTCTTCCCCATATTAAATTACTCACTGAGTTTTTCAATTTGCTTCTTTGAAAATTCTCTTGGATTTGTCCCTTTGTTTAAATTTCCACAACACTGGATTTGTCTTTCTTAGCTTCTATTTATTCACATTTCAAATGACCTCACATCTACCTGCCAGCAACTGTTTTTATTAAATGCTTATGAGGATTATAATATATAGATGTAAAATATATGACAAAAATAACATAAAGGATGGGAGAAGATAAAGAGAATTAAATTGTTGTAAAGTTCTTATATTGTTTGGGAAGTGGCAAAGGCACTAACTTAAAGTAGATTATAATTAACGGATGCATATCTTGAAATCTTTGGGATAACCATGAGAAAAATAATACAAGAATATATAACAAAATAATGAGAAAAAAATGTAAAAACTGAGTAATACAGGGGCACCTGGGTGGCTCAGTGGGTTAAGGCCTCTGCCTTCGGCTCAGGTCATGATCCCAGGGTCCTGGGATCGAGCCCCGCATCAGGCTCTCTGCTCAGCAGGGAGCCTGCTTCCTTAAATAAAACAAAAACAAAAAAAAAAACCACCGAGTAATACAAAAAAGGCAGGAAACAATAAACAAAAGAAGATTATGGATTAAATATAAAACAAATAGCACAATGGTAGAATTGAAACCAGCTCTATTAGGAAATACGTTAAATATAAATACACTAATAAACATTCCAATTAGAAGGCAAAGATCATCAGGATTGATAAAAAAAAATCAGTATGGAAAGGAACATTCCTAAGATGGATGTCAAGGAGCCTGCTATGTTTTCTTCTAGGAGTTTTACTGTTTCAGGTTTTACACATTCAAGTGTTTAATCCATTTTGAGTTAATTGGTGTATATGGTGTAAGAAAGTGGTCCAGTTTCATTCTTTTGCATTTAGCTTGCAGTTTTCCCAACACCATTTATTGAAGAGACTGTCTTCAGACAAGACAGTATATTCTTGCCTACTTTGTTGTATATTTTCTAACTGTATATGCATGGATTTATTTTTGGGCTATCTAATTTGTTTCATTGATCTATTGTGTCTGTTTTTATGACAGTACCATACTGTTTTGATTACTACAGCTTTGTAGTCAGTTTGAAATTAGGGACCATGATACTTCCAGCTTTGTTCTTCTTAAGATTATTTTGTCTTTTAGGGGTCTTTTGAGGTTCCATATAAATTTTAGAATTACTTGTTGTAGTTCTGTGAAAAATGCCATTGGAATTTTGATATGTATTGCATTCAATCTGTAGATCACTTTGGGTACGATGGACATTTTAACAATATTCATTCTTCCAGTCCATGAATATGGAATATTTTTCCATTTATTTGTGTCTTCTTCAATTTCTTTCAACAATGTCTTTAAAAAAAAAAGATTTTATTTACTTGAAAGAGAGAGAGAGCAAAAGCAAAGGGAGAGGGAGAAGCAGACCCCCGCTGAGCAGGGAGACTGATGTGGGGCTTGATCCCAGGATGCTGCAATCATGACCTGAAGAGAAGACGGATGCTTAATTAACTGAGCCACCCAGGCACCCCCATCAATTTCTTTTTTTAAAAAAAGGTTTCCCTTCCTTCCCTCTTTCCCTTTCTTTTTTTGACTATAGTTAATGCACAATGCTACATTAGTTTCAGGTGTACAATATAGTGATTTGACAGGTTTATACATTATGCTATGTTCATCACAATTGTAGCTACCATCTGTCATCATACATCACAATTGTAATATCATTGACTATACTCCTTTATACTGTGCTTTTTATATCTGTGACTTATTCATTCTATAACTGGAAGCCTCTATCTCCCACTTCCCTTCATTCCCCCATACCCTCCCCTCTGGCAACCATTAGTTTTTTCTCTGTGTTTATAAGTCTGATTCTGCTTTTTGTTTGTTTATTCCTTTTTTCTTAGAGCCACATGAGTGAAATGATATGATATTTGTCTTTCTCACTCTGACTTATTTCACTTAGCATAAGTTCTTTCTTTCTTTCTAGATCTTTCCATGTTGTCTCAAATAGCATGATCTCATCCTTTTTATGGTTGCATAATATTCCATTGCATATAAATACACCACATCTTCCTTATCCATTTGTCTATCAATGGACACTTAGGTTGCTTTCATATCTTGGCTACTGTAAACAATGCTGTATAGGGGTGCATATATCTTTTCAAATTCATGTTTTTGTGTTTTAGGGGTAAGTACCCAATAGTAGAATTATTAGATCAAGTGTTATTTCTATTTTTAATACCTCCATACTCTTTTCCATAGAGGCTGTATCAGTTTACATTTCCATCAATACTGTGTAAGTGCTCATTTTTTCCCACATCTTCATCAACACTTGTTATTTCTTATAATTTTGATTTTAGCCATTCTGACAGGTATAACATGTCTTCTTTCATTTCTCATTTTATTTATTTCAGCCATCTTTTTTTTTCTTGGTCTTGGTCTTGGTCTTCTAGTTAAAGGTTTGTTGATTTTCTTTTTGAAGAACCAGCTCTTAGTTTCATTGATCTTTTCTTTTTAGTCTTTTTGGTCTCTAATTCATTTATTTCTGTGCTGGTTTATTATTTCCTTCCTCCTACTAACATTGGGCTTCATTAATTTTTTTTAGTCACTTTGGGTGTAAAGTTAAGTTGTTTTTTGAAATTTCTCTTATTTCTTGAGGTATACCTGTATTGATGTGAACTTCTCTCTTAGAACTGCTTTGCTGCTCCTCATATATTGACCAAAAAGATGATCTATCAAGGAGAATGTTCTGTGTGCACTTGAGAAGAATGTGTATTCTGCTGCTCTTGTTTTCTTTTAAAGTGATCTCTATGTCCAGTGTGGGACTAAAACTTATGGCCCACAAGAACCTCTATTCTGCTGCTTTTGGATGGAATATTCTGTATACATCCTTACATCATTTAAGGCTGATGTTTCCTTATTGATTTTCTGTCTGGGTGATCAATCCATTGACATAAGTGGGGTGTTAAAATCCCTTCGTTACTGCACTGCTGTCAGTTTCTCCCTTTAGGTCTGTTAATGTTGGCTTTACATATTTTGGTGCTCCTGTATTGGGTGCATATGAGTTTATATGTGTTATATTTTCTTATAGGATTGTCCCCTTCATCATTATGTAGTACCCCTCTTCATTTGTCATTAGTCTTTGTTTTAAATTCTATTTTGTCTGAAACAAGTATAGCTGCATCAGCTTTCCTTTTGTTGTCATGGCATGGACTATTTTTTCCATCCCTTCACTTTCAGTTTTTGCGTGTCTTTACTTCTGAACTGAGTCTCTTCTAGGTAGTATATAGATATGCCTTTAAAAAAAAAATCCTTTCAGGGGTGCCTGGGTGGCTCAGTGGGTTGGGCCTCTGCCTTCAGCTCAGGTCATGATCTCAAGGTCCTGGGATCTAGCCCCGCGTCGGGCTCTCTGCTCGGCAGGGAGCCTGCTTCCTCCTCTCTCTGCCTGCCTCTCTGCCTACTTGTGATCTCTGTCTGTCAAATAAATAAATAAATATTTAAAAAAATAAAAATAAAAAAATCCTTTCATGCACTCCATATCTTTGGATTGGAGCATTTAGTTCATTTATACTTAAAGTAATTATGGATAGATATGTATTTATTGCCATTTTGTTAATTGTTTTCCAGCTGTTTTTGTAGTTCCTCTCTTCTCTTGTAGTTTGATGATCTTCTTTTAGTGTTGTGTTTAGATCCCTTTCTCATTTTCTTTTGTGTATTTACTTTGTGGATACTGTGAGGTTCACATATCTTATCCTATGTTTATAACAGTCTATTTTAAGTTAATAGCAACTTAGATTTGAACACATCCCAAAGCTCTACATTTTTACTCCCCCTGATGTTTTATGTTTTTGATGTCACTTTTTATATTTTAAATTTATATATCCCTTAACTAATTATTGTTTTAGTTAATTTTACTATTTTTGTCTTTCAAACTTCTTAATAGCTTTACAGGTGATTAATCCAACCCTTACTATATAGTTACTTTTTCCAGTGAAATTTTTACTTTCATGTATTTTTTTCTTATTAGTTAGAACCATTTCTTTTTAGCTTAAATACATCCCTTTAATATTTTGTGAAAGGCTGGTTTAGTGGTAACAAACTCCTGCAGCTCTTGTTTGTCTGGAAAACTTCTCTCTCATTCAAATATGAATGATAATCTTGCTGGATAGAGTATTCATTGGAAGCTTTTTCCTTTCAGCACTTTGAATATGTCATGCCACTCCCTTTTGGCTTGAAAAATTTCTGCTGAGAAATCTGCTGATAGCTTTATGGGGTTTCCCTTGTATATAACAATTTGTTTTTCTCTTGCTGCTTTTAAGAGTTTCTCTTTAATTTTTTATTTTTAAAGACTTTATTTATTTATTTGACACAGAGAGAGAGGTCACAAGTAGGCAGAGGCAGGCAGAGAGAGATGGGGAAGCAGGCTCCCCGCTGAGCAGAGAACCCAATGTGGGGCTCGATCCCAGGACCCTGAGATCATGACCCGAGCCAAAGGCAAAGGACCAACCCACTGAGCCACCCAGGTGCCCCTAATTTTAACTTTTAACATTTTAATTATAATATATCTTTGTGTAGTTCTCTTTGGGGTCATCATTTTTGGAACTCTGTGGACTCCTGGACCTAGACTGTTTCCCTCTCTAAGTTAGGGAAGTTTTCAGCTATTATATCTTCAAAGAAGTTTTCTGACACTTTCTCTCATTCCTCTCCTTCTGGGACCCCTATAATGCAAATGGTATTTTGCTTGATGTTGCCCCATTGGTCACTTAAGTTACCTTTGTTTTTTAAATAATATATTCTTTTTGCTACTCTGTCCGGGTGAGTTTCATGCTTTACTTCCAGGTTGCTGATTCATTCTTCTGCTTTATCCAGTCTGCTGTTGAACCCCTCTAATGTATTTTTCATTCAATTTTGTATTCTTCAGCTCTGTGACTTCTATACGGTACTCTTATGTTTTCTTTTTCTTTTCTTTTCTTCCTCTCCTTCTTCTTCCTTTTCTTTTTCTTTCTCTTCTTCTTTGGTACTCCCGAAGCTTTCATTTTCCATCTCAGCTTGGTGAGTTTCTTTATGATCATTACTTTGAATTCCTCATCAGGTAGATTAGTTATCTGTCTACCATTAAGGTCTTTTTCTGAGGTTTTATCTTATTCTTTCATTTGGAACACATTTCTCTTCCTCATTTTGCTTGATTCTTTGTGTTTGTGTCTATGTATTAGGCAAAACATCTACCTCTCTGTCTTGAAGGAGTGGCCTTGTTTAGGTGATTATCCTTCTCATTCAACCTTGCCCTAAATCTTGGTTTTCTCATGAACCTTTGTCTAAACGGCCTGATTTATTCTTCATATGACCCCATTGTAAAGAGTATGCCAAGACTTGTCAGTGACCCAAGAGGAGGAATTTCACTTAGTACCCAGTTTCAGGTTGATTGGCAGCCAGATCCTGAGGAAGCAGTTTTTAAATCATTCATATATACACAGTCCAGTGGGGTTGCAATTGTAATTTCTGCTGCTTTCCAGACTGGGAGATCTGGAGGTGTCCCCTGGGTGACAATTGCAAAAATCAGGGCTCCAGATGAGCGTATTAGCTTTCTGGAAGTCTTGTTGAACTGTAGCAAGGCTAAGGGGGTACAGAAGGATGGTGTCTCCTGGCTTACATTCCCTGGGAGTGCTTCTTTAGCCTCTAGATTCATGGGAAACTTGATGCAGGTCCCTCAGGCTGAAGTTCTAGGTTGAGGAAATAGGCTTCACAGGAAGACTGGGATTATGTTCCAGTCTGGCATCTGAGCAGTGCTCTGGGGGTTGTGGCCTGCCAAGAACTGTTTTTCTGATTGTTACAGTCCCATTGAGCTCTGGAACACAAGTCCTCTTGGCCACCAGAGCCAGGCAATCAGGGGTGTCCCTGCATGGGCTGAATGTGCCTGTTGGCTTTGGCAAGGCTGCTGGAGAGTGTTGGGGCTGGGGCACACTAGTAGCTTCAGAGAGGCAGCACTAAAATATCTTGACTCTGCTCACCCATGGGCTTTAGCAATGCAGAAGGATAGTGCCTTGTCTTTGCACAGATCCTGGCTTTAGACTGAAAGCAGGAGAATGCCATGACCTCTTGCACTTGCCAGCCTAAGCCAGGGGCAGCGGAGTGTCACAACCACCTGTTTGAAGACTTTAGCTATGGAGTGGGAGAGTGCTGCCTCTGAGCTCATCTGCCTGTGCTAGTAGGCCACACACCTCCATCTCCAGAAAGCACTTCAACTGTCCCCTGCCCCTGCAGGCAATGTCCCCAGATCAGCAAATAAATTTCCCTCACGTATGGTGTAGGTGCTTTTCTTTTTCTTTTTTTAAAATTTATTCATCTGTCAGAGAGAGAGGGAGAGAGAGCGAGCAAGCACAGGCAGACAGAGTGGCAGGCAAAGGCAGAGGGAGAAGCAGGCTCCCTGTCGAGCAAGGAGCCCGATGTGGGAATTGATCCCAGGACGCTGGGATCATGACCTGAGCCGAAGGCAGCCGCTTAACCAACTGAGCCACCCAAGCGTCCCAGGTGTAGGTGCTTTTCAAACTGCTGTTTTTTGCTGGGTCTTTGCTGTTCTTTTCTGTGTGAGAGAGACCTCCAAGAGGGGAATCACAATTTTCTAAAGCACCTTGGGACCTCCAGATGTCAGCCCCATGGGTTTTCCCAGTCCTACATTCTAGGTCTTGTATTTCTAGAGCAGATATCAGAGGCTGGAGTGTATGATATGGAGCATGAACCCCTTGCTCCTCTGAGAGAACTATCTGCCTGGTGTAGTCCCTCTCTATTGTGTTCGTGGGCTGGGGGTGGGCTTTTTTGGTGAGACTGTGTCTCTGCCTCTCTTATCCATCTTGATGTGGTCCTTTAATCTTTTGTTTTGGAGAGCAGTTCACTTAGTTTTCAGAGGGAAATTATCCATATGTAGCTGTAGATTTGGTATGTCTGTGGAAGGATGTGAGTTCAGGATCTTCCTGTGCCACCAACTTGGATCCTCCCCTTTTTGCCCCCTCCAACTTAAAGTCTTTCAATAAGAGAACCACAGGCCTATAAGGCACCATTGGAAAATTCCTCCAAACAATTAAGAAAAATAGTATCAATCTTACACAAACACTTCATGTAATAGAAACATAGGGAACACTCCCCATCTTGCATTAAGAGATCAACATCAACTTAATATTAAATCCTGATAAGGATATTACAAGAAAGGAGAATTATAGACCAATATTTCTTATGAAGTCAGATGGAAAAATCCTAAAAAATAATCAACAAATCAAACCGGCAATATTTGATAATTATACTACATCACGAGAAATTGAAGTTTATTCCAGAAGAGCAAGGTTGGTTTAGCATTCAAAAATGGAGCAATGTGATTCATTACATTAACTAAACAGATAACCTTAAGGAATAAAGAAAAACATTTGACACCTCTTTATGTTTTAAAAAAAGAACTCAATGGGGGCACCTGGGTGGCTCAGTGGGTTAAGCCTCTGCCTTCGGCTCAGGTTATGATCTCAGGGTTCTGGGATCGAGCCCCGCATCGGGCTCTCTGCTCAGCGGGGAGCCTGCTTCCCTCCCTCTCTCTGCCTGCCTCTCTGCCTGCTTGTGATCTCTCTCTCTCTGTCAAACAAATAAATAAAATCTTAAAAAAAAAAAAAGAACTCAATGAACTAGGAATAGAAAGAAACTTCCTTATGGGCACCTGGGTGGCTCAGTTGGTTAGGGTCTGCCTTTGGGGTCTGGTAATGATCTCAGGGTGGTCCTGGGATGGAGCCCCACATCGGGCTCCCTGCTCAGTGGGGAGCCTGCTTCTCCCTCTCCTTCTGTCCCTCCTCTCCTTGCTCTTGCTCTCATTCTCTCTCTCTCAAATAAATAAAATCTTTTTTTTTTCAAAAGGGAACTTCCTTAATCTGATAACGAATATTTACAAAAACAAACAAACAAAAAAACAAAGAAAACAAAAAAGCACTTAAGAGTGAAATTTTGAATATCTTTTCCCCTCCCTGAGTTTCGGAATCGACAAAAATGCCTGTTCCCCATTTCTATTTAATATTGTAACAAAAATCCTAGTTAGTGCAATAAGGTAAGAAAAAGAAATAAAAGGTATAAACATTAGAAAAGACGAGGTAAAAGAGCCATTATTTGCAGATAACATGACTGTGTACCTAAAAATTTTAGATTAATGAAATGATTAGATTTGATTGGTGAATCTACCAAGTTGCTAGATATAATTTCAATATACAAGAATCAAGTGTACTTTTCTATATTCATTATAAACAATTAGGAAATTAGATAAAAATATCATTTATAATAGCCATACAAATTGAACACTTAGGAATAAAGCTAATGAAAGAAGAGCAGGACATCTACCCTAAATGTGCAAGGAACCAACATTAGTGACAACTTAAATAAATGAGGGCATATACCTTGTTAATGCATTGGAAGATTCAATATTGTTAAGATGTCAATTCTACCCAGGTTGATCTAGAGATTTCATGTTCTCTCAATCAAAATCCCAGCAGGACTTTCTGTGAAAATTGAAAGCTGATTTCAGAACTTATATGAAATGCAAAGGACTTAGAATATAGAATAGTCCACAAAGACAATCTTGAGGAAAAAGAATAAAGTTGCAACACTCATAGTACTGGAGAGAAAGATTTACAATAAAGTTCCTTATGAAGACAGAGTTGCATTGACTCGGGACAAGATAAATTGGCTAATGGAAGAGAATAAAGAGTACAGAAAGAGACCAACACATATGGTCACCTAATTTCTAACAAAGGTGCCACTGTTTTAGGGGCAAAGGATGAACTTGAACTTTCATCTCCCATCATATACAAACATACTTCCACGTGGATTATAGAGCTAAATTAGAAAGGCAAAACAAACTTCTAGAATAAAATTTGGGAGAATTTTCAGGCAAAGAATTCTTAATCAGGACACAAAAAATTACTAACCATAAAATTTAAAAAACTAAATAAGCTAGGGCTTATTAAAAATAAGAACTTCTAGGTGCGTGGGTGGCTCAGAGGGTTGAACCTCTGCCTTCGGCTCAGGTCACAATCCCAGCGTCCTGGGACGGAGTCCCGCATTGGGCTCTCCGCTCAACAGGGAGCCTGCTTCCCCCGCCCCCACACACGGCCTGCCTCTCTGTCTATTTGTGATCTCTCTCTCTATTCAAAAAAGTATTCAAAGAGTATTAAAAATATTCTTTTTTAAAAAAGATTTTATTTATTCACTCGACAGACAGAGATCACAAGTAGGCAGAGAGGCAGGCAGAGAGAGAGGGGGAAGCAGGCTCCCCGCTGAGCAGAGAGCCCGATGTGGGGCTCGGTCCCAGGACTTTGGGATCATGACCCAAGCCGAAGGCAGAGGTCCCAACCCACTGAGCCACCCAGGTGCCCCTAAAAAGTATTAAAAATATTCTTAGGGATGCCTGGGTGGCTCAGTTGGTTGAGCGGCTGCCTTCGGCTGGGGTCGTGATCCCAGTGTCCTGGGATCCTTGCTCTGCAGGGAGCCTGCTTCTCCCTCTGACGCTGCCTGCCACTCTGTCTGCCTGTGTTCGCTCTCTCTCTCTCTCTCTCTCTGACAAATAAATAAATAAAATCTTAAAAAAATATTCTTTTTTTTTTTTTTAAAGATTTTATTTATTTATTTGTCAGAGAGAGAGAGAGAGCCAGAGAGCGAGCACAGGCAGACAGAGTGGCAGGCAGAGGCAGAGAGAGAAGCAGGCTCCCTGCCGAGCAAGGAGCCCGATGTGGGACTCGATCCCAGGACGCTGGGATCATGACCTGAGCCGAAGGCAGCCGCTTAACCAACTG
>PISX010017552.1:0-43081 GCA_004024625.1 Mellivora capensis
AAATAAAATCATGAATGAAAGAGGAGAGATCACAACCAACACCAAAGGAATACAAACAATTATGAGAACATACTATGAGCAACACTACGCCAACAAATTTGACAATCTGGAAGAAATGGATGCATTCCTAGAGACATATAAACTGCCACAACTGAACCAGGAAGAAATAGAAAACCTGAACAGACCCATAACCAATAAGGAGATTGAACCGGTCATCAAAAATCTCCCATCAAACAAAAGCCCAGGGCCAGACAGCTTCCCAGGGGAATTCTACCAAACATTTAAAGAAGAATTAGTTCCTATTCTCCTAAAACTGTTCCAAAAAATAGAAAAGGAAGGAAAACTTCCAAACTCATTTTATGAGGCCAACATCACCTTGATCCCAAAACCAGACAAGGATCCCATCAAAAAAGAGAATTACAGACCAATATCCTTAATGAACACAAATGCAAAAATTCTCACCAAAATACTAGCCAATAGGATCCAACAGTACATTAAAAGGATTATTCACCACGACCAAGTAGGATTTATTCCAGGACTGCAAGTCTGGTTCAACATCCACAAATCAATCAATGTGATACAATACAATAATAAAAGAAATAAAAGGAACCATATGATACTCTCAGTAGATGCTGAAAAAGCATTTGACAAAGTACAGCATCCCTTCCTGATCAAAACTCCTCAAAGTGTAGGGATAGAGGGCACATACCTCTGTATTATCAAAGCCATCTAGGAAAAACCCACCGCAAATATCATTCTCAATGGAGAAAAACTGAAAGCTTTTCTGCTAAGGTCAGGAACATGGCAGGGATGTCCATTATCACCACTGTTATTCAACATAGTACTAGAAGTCTTAGCCTCAGCAATCAGATAACAGAAAGAAATCAAAGGCATCCAAATCGGCAAGGAAGAAGTCAAACTATCACTCTTTGCAGATGATATGATACTATATGTGGAAAACCCAAAAGACTCCATTCCAAAACTGCTAGAACTTGTACAGGAATTTAGTAAAGTGTCAGGATATAAAATCAATGCACAGAAATCAGTTGCCTTTCTTTACACCAACAACAGGACAGAAGAAAGAGAAATTAAGGAGTCAATCCCATTTACAATTGCACCCAAAACCATAAGATACCTAGGAATAAACCTAACCAAAGAGGCAAAGAATCTATACTCAGAAAACTATAAAGTACTCAGGAAAGAAATGGAGGAAGACACAAAGAAATGGAAAAATGTTCCATGCTCCTGGATTGGAAGAACAAATACTGTGAAAATGTCTATGCTACCTAAAGCAATCTACACATTTAATGCAATCCCTATCAAAATCCCATCCATATTTTTCAAAGAAATGGAACGAATAATCCTAAAATTTATATGGAACCAGAAAGACCTCAAATAGCCAAAGGAATATTGAAAAAGAAAGCCAACGTTGGTGGCATCACGATTCCAGACTTCAAGCTCTATTACAAAGCTGTCCTCATCAAGACAGTATGGTACCGGCACAAAAACAGACCCATAGATCAATGGAACAGAATAGAGAACCCAGAAATAGACCCTCAACTCTATGGTCAACTAATCTTCGATAAAGCAGGAAAGAATGTCCAATGGAAAAAAGACAGCCTCTTCAACAAATAGTGTTGGGAAAATTGGACAGCCACATGCAGAAAAGTGAAATTGGACCATTTCCTTATACCACACATGAAAATAGACTCAAAATGGATGAAGGACCTCAATGTGAGAAAGGAATACATCAAAATCCTTGAGGAGAACACAGGCAGCAACCTCTTGGACCTCAGCTGCAGCAACATCTTCCTAGGAACATCGCCAAGGGCAAGGGAAGCAAGGGCAAAAATGAACTATTGGGATTTCATCAAGATCAAAAGCTTTTGCACAGCAAAGGAAACAGTTAACAAAACGAAAAGACAACTGACAGAAGGGGAGAATATATTGGCAAACAACATATCAGATAAAGGGCTAGTATCCAAAATCTATAAAGACCTTAGCAAACTCAACACCCAAAGAACAACTAATCCAATCAAGAAATGGGCAGAGGACATGAACAGACATTTCTGCCAAGAAGACATCCAGATGGCCAACAGACATATGAAAAAGTGCTCCACATCCCTCGGCATCAGGGAAATACAAATCAAAACCCCATCAGATATCACCTCACACCAGTCAGAATGGCTGAAATTAACAAGTCAGGAAATGACAGATGGTGGTGAGGATGCGGAGAAAGGGGAACCCTCCTACACTGTTGGTGGGAATGCAAGCTGGTGCAACCACACTGGAAAACAGCATGGAGGTTCCTCAAGAAGTTGAAAATAGAGCTACCCTATGACCCAGCAATTGCACTACTGGGTATTTACCCTAAAGATACAAACGCAGTGATCCGAAGGGGCACGTGCACCCAAATGTTTATAGCAGCAATGTCCACAATAGCCAAACTATGGAAAGAACCTAGATGTCCATCAACAGATGAATGGATAAAGAAGATGTGGTGTATATATATATACAATGGAATACTATGCAGCCATCAAAAGAAATGAAATCTTGACATTTGCGACGACGTGGATAGAACTAGAGGGTATTATGCCTAGCGATATAAGTCAATCGGAGAAAGACAACTATCATATGATCTCCCTGATATGAGGAAGTGGAGATGCAATGTGGGGGGGGTGGGGGGTAGGAAAAGAATAAATGAAACAAGATGGGACCAGGAGGGAGACAAACCATAAGAGACTCTTAATGCCACAAAACAAACTGTGGGTTGCTTGGGGGAGGGGGGTAGGGAGAGGGTGGTGGGGTAATGGACATTGGGAAGAGTATGTGCTATGGTGAGTGCTGTGAAGTGTGTAAACCTGGCGATTCACAGACCTGTACCTCTGGGGATAAAAATACATTATATGTTTATAAAAAAAAAAATTTTTTTTAAAGGGGGTCCACTGACAAAGCCCAGCATGTTCCCCAGTTAGGAGTACATGCAGGATGTAGGTCTGACTCCTAACTGGAAAAGGTAAGGAACGAGAGCTGAAGGAGAGGTGGGAGGGCGATGTGACTGTACCAGATAGGCCTATACTACCTGTCTGTCCAAGGACCATGAGGGACAGATGACCTTCTGGGACAGATGTGGGCCACATGGGGGAGAGAGCTGGTCTGAAGCCACTTAGGTCATGCTCAAGAGGGCTACCTGGAAGGATGAAGAACTCCTCAGTACTGTCTGTGTAGACCAGACCACTAAAAACCAGGAGGTAAGGAAAATGCATTGCTTACATTACAAGAAAGTAAAATGCAGGGGGCACTTCTACTGGCTGAAAAACTCCCAAAAGGGACCAGGAGAGAAAGTATGCACTTTAAGCACTTATGAGACACTGAGAGCCTGGAGTCATTTTGTGTCACTTTCAGTCCAGAAGCACTTCCCTGCCCTTTTCTTCTTCTTTTTCTTCCTTTCCCAGCTTAGACCCTAGTGAGATCAGAAACTTAAGGTAGAATTCCCAATTGTCAAAGGCCTTAGCTTAGGGACAGAGGCAGAGAGATTTAATTTAAAATCAGGTTTGAACTCATTGAACTGTCTGATCCAAGACGTATTCAAAACTTAAAAGTGACTGTAATCAAGTATATTTCTTACAAATTATCAGACAAGTCACAGGACTGCTCAAGTTTTCATCCTGGGGCACTGGAAGAACTTCCTCTACTGAATACATTCTAATGGGCAGTGGGAAACAAAAACAAAGATACTTTCTGACTAGATCCCTTTTTTTTTCAATTTATGGTCTAACTGAAACTCTTCAAGTAGGAAGTCGTAGACACCCAACAAAATGCCTGTTATGATCTGTATCCTCTAAAACTCGTATCTTGAAGTCCTAACCCTCCTACAGTGTGACTGTATTTGGAGACAGGGCCTTGGAAGAGGTTACTAAGTTAAAATGAGGTTATTCAGCTGGGTCCTAATCCAATATGATTGGTGCCCTTATAGGAAGAGGGGATTAAGACATAGACACACACGGAGATCATGTAAAGACACAGAGAAAAGAGAGCCATCTGCAAGCCAAAGAGAGACGCCTCAGAAGAAATCAACCTGCCAACACCTCGATTTCGGCCTCCAGCATCCAAAATTGTGAGAAAATACATTTCTGCTGCTTAGCCGCCAGTCTGTGGTACTTTATTCTGGCAGCTCCGGCACACTACCTCAGACACTAAGTAGGAATTTTGAGGTTAGAAAGGAGAAAAACTGTAGCAAAGACAAGAAGTTTACCTCATGGCCAAGGAACTTAAGTATCCCTGGCCCTTTATCTCTTACTACTCTGTCATCTTACTCTCCAAACAATGAGAGCAGGAAAGCAGGGAGTAACCACTAGAAGCTCCAAGCTCAGGTCCTTACTGAAGTACCCGACAAGAAAAAAGGGCCTTGTCAGGTTTGGTTTGAAGAATCCCACAGAAAGACTCTTACTGGTCTCAAAAAGAAAACCAAAGGCCCAAAATGGTATCACTTAAGCAGAGTCTCCAAACTGGGGCTTAATATATAATCTAATTGAAGTTTCAACCTCCCCCAGAAATAGTCTTAACTGGTCAGTCAGGAACTTTTGGATCAACACCAAAGAGTCTGCCCCCCAAGCCCTCTCCATCCCCCAAAGGAAGATGAGGTAATCTGCATGCTAAGACTCCTTTCTTTTTCCCCTAAGGGAAAGCTGGCCTTGCCTAGAACAATCCATCTCTTTTGTTAATAAGTGTATCACTCCACCTTCCTTCCATGAAAACCTTCCACTTTGTACAACTCCTCAGAGTTCCCAACCTACTTGCTGGATAAGATGCTATCCGATTCATGAGTAAAGCCAACTAGATCTTCAAATTTATTTGGCTGAATTTTTTTTTTTAACAATGGTCCTGCTTCAATCATGTTTCCACCTCCCAGACCAATCGCTGTGTTCAGCTGGGGTGAGGTACCAGACCCTGTGTCCAGTATTCAGGATGGGGGTGTCATCTGTTGCTAAAAGTACAAAAGGGTCCCAAACAGAAAAAAATCATGAACCCTACAATTTGCATCCATTACTGATCTTATCCTTCAGAGGGCAAAAAACTGAGTAATATATCCAAGGTCATACAAAAAAGCACGTGGTAGGGTGCCTGGGTGGCTCACTTGTTAAGCGGCAGTCTTCGGCTCAGGTCCTGATACCAGGGTCCTGGGATCAAGCCCTGCATCAGGCTCCCTGCTCAGCAGGAAGCCTGCTCCAACCTCTCCCACTCCCTCTGCTGGTGTTTCCTCTCCTGCTGTGTCTCTCTGTCAATTAAACAAATAGAATCTTTAAAAAAAAAAAAAAAAAGCAAGCACGTGGTTACCTGGTATGGCACCCAGAGCATGGAGCTGTATATAAATTTAATACCTTTTCCAATACTCTAAAGCTCTTTTTAAGATTTTCTAGAGCAAACAGATCTAGTTAATTTGATATCTCCTAAGAGAGAACTAGATTGACCTCCAAGGTCACTTCCAGCTGTAGCATTATATGATTCTAAAATAATCATTTAATGATTTATTCCAGGTTTTGTAGTATGCTCCAGAGTCATTCATCATGCTATTTATCTAGTTCACTCAATGTCCATTTACTGAGCACCTATTACCTACTACATGCCAGGCAACCTCTTCTCTTACTGTAGATTGCTCAGGTAGGAGCCCCAAAACAGAACTAAACTGCTGAACCACAGAGCAGCAGCCTGACAAAGAATGGAAAAATTAGCACAACAAATTCATATGGTCACTGATGAAGTTCTAGAACCTAGGTGAGGTTCGGTGGGGTGAGGTTTGGAGCCGATGACCAAGAAAAAATTCTTTAGACATCTTTGGTGCAAAATGGTGGTTTATTAAAGCACGGGGACAGAACCCGTGGGCAGCCAGAGATGCTGCTGCCCCGGGTTGTAAGGGATGGCAGGTTATGTACCCTGCTGTTGGGGGAAGGTGAGGGAAAGGGAGGTTTCAACGGAATTTTCATATGCTAAAGAGTGCCGGGATACAGGTGGTCCTGTGGCTTGATCAATGTTGTCTTTTTCCCTTTTGGCAAGCCATTAACATCAAGATAGTTGGGAGATTCCTGGTGGGACGTCACAATCCTGCTATCAAGCGTCTTTGTTAGTGAGATTTAGGTTCAGAAGAGATTTAACTTTATTTACAGTTCCTTCTACCTCAGCCTCCTTCAGTTTTGTTTATGGAGGGGAGGATGACATTAGGGCTAGAGGAACTAAGTTATTTGCCTCTGGAAATTGTGCTATTGATAAGGTAACTTCTTTGTTTGTAGATCTCTAGGACATTAGTAAACCAAGGGAGACTCCTGTCTTGCAGGATTGTGATCTCTGCAAATTATTTGTTTCTCGTTTATGGCAGCCAGGGGTGCCTGAGGACTGTCACACATATTACCGAGGGGAGCGGGTGGAGAGGGGGTGCAAGGTGCCAGCTTTTGCTTTGTCCTCAGCCAGCCTCCTGCTCCCTCATCAGTCACCAATTAAAATAAGCTAGTAGTGTCAAGATTCATTCGACCAGCCGCAGGAGAAGACAGGAGCAAACAAATTTTCTTATAGACATGTTAATCACTCACACACACACACACACACACACACATGCACACACAAGGAAATGATGGAGGTCATAAAAACGAGAAGTTTCACGATACAAAAAAATCACATGATGTGTAACAGTTTCATCACCAGCATGTATAAGTCTCTAATTTAAAAAGAAAATTCCCCAGCATCAGAATCCAGACACAGCTACAGAGTAAAGGAAGAAAGTAAAATTTTATGTAGGTTACTTTTTAGGCCTTAAATGTAGTTGTTCAAATAGTTCTTCTATTTATCACTTTATAATTTCTCCCTATTTAAAAAATATCCATAGTAGGTATTAAAAACCAAGGATAACACACCACACAACTTCAAAGACACAAGTGGAAATTATTTTGCTTTTACAGCTGTACTTTCCTGAAAGAGCTTCTGGTCAGAAGAGAGAACACAGCCAGCTCTGATTCTGGGCCTCTGCTGATGTTGGTGTATTAAAGAGACACAGGTTAGGGTTTTCTCTCTTCTCTTCAGGCATGGGATGTTCCTTGTACACACATCTGGCAAAGGCAAAGATGCAGAGAAGGGCCTCCTGCCCCACATCCTTCAGAGTATCTATTTGCACCATATGAACCCATTTGCCTTAGGTAGAAAACTTAACAACGCTGGCTTTCTTGATTCATCTGCAGCACAGAAATACTTGCTGTGAGGCATCCTGGAAGGATCAATGATTATTTATAGGGCTATAACAAGCTCCTTGGAATATACTTGAAATAAAACAAGCATAAGTGTCTTGCCTCTTAAAGAAGTTCCTCTATCAATTCACGCTCTACACATCCAATATTCCAAACAAGTAAGGAGGCTCAGGAGAATATTTTCATGATGACCATTTATTTGGGGCAGAGTGCAGTCCTGTGAAATTAGTACTTGACTCTGTATCCATTGCCCACAGCCACCACTGCTATAGCACATTCGTAGCAAGCCAGAAAAGGACTTCCCAAATTGAGACAAATATCTCCCCTACTTGGTTTTGGGGGCAGAGGGGAGAGCCAGCACAACCAGCAGAATTCTTTTGCTCCAAAATCAATTCAGTATGTACTTCCATGACCTTAGGAATGTATTCAGCACTGTGGAATGGTCATGGAGAGATCTAAGAAGTCCTTGTCCTCCAAAAACTAAATTCCTGGTGTGGAGTATGGCTTATTGGAATGAAACTACAGAAAACAATCATGCGGTGGAAAGACATTAAATAGGAGTTCTGGATCCAGGCCTATTATTTATTAGCTGCTTCATCTCAAACATGGCAGCCTCTTCACTCCAATCATCTGCACAAAGGACTTGGCTAGAAGATCTTTTGTTTGCAAATTCTGGAATTCTAATCAAGTATCAAAACGCATTGTGCATTCTATTAAGGTTCAGAAATCATAAAGGGAGGGTGCTGCTGGAGCCTTCCAGAAAGAGGAATTACTAGAGTTAGGATATAAGTTGGCAGAGAAGCAGATATAATCATCCACCATCCTTGAAAAAATGCTAGCACCTTGGAAGAATAGAATGGGTGGGGTTTCTGTGAGGCTGGCTCTCGCTTTAACTAATGCTTCAACCCTGGACCATTAACCTCTCTAGACTTTAATTTCCTCTTTCAAAATATCTGCTTTAGTTATATCCAATTTTATTTGAGAGAACTACGTGAAGGACTATTTGAAGAAACTAGGGGCATCTGGCTGGCTCAGCCACATTGGGCATAAAAGCTTACTTAAAAAAATAATAACAATAAGCATGACTAAAACTTATCTCTAATATTATAAGATAGTTATTTTTATCCTTATTAATAATGATACAGATGTAAAAACTTAATGAGACCAAGAACTAAAAGACTTTAATATTCTACTTCTAGTAATGGTAGACTAGTTTATGCAAAACGGCCTCCTGAGAATCCAAGGACAACTGTTGTAAAAATTCAAAACCACAAATTGTGTGGTTAAAACAAAACACCAAACTCAACTCAACCATTGTTTTGATCACCAAATGGCTAGCTTAGAATAAAACTATATTGTATTTCATCTATGGGCTCTATAACATATGGATACTAAATAAAATAAAAAGCCTCTCAAAAATTTCATGTTTCCTACTTCCAAAACTCACTGGCAGCATGGATTGAAATGAGAAGTTCAATTTTATGCATGCAAATGTGACACTTATAAATAGGGGTTTTAGGGAACTGGTAAATCAGATTTGCAGAACAGAGGCGGTTGCAAATGGTCACGACTGCTTCTCATTTGATAATAACACATAGTTTCCATATTTAAAATTCTAAGCTGATTTCAATGATTAGGAATAGCTTCCTGATTTTCTGATTTTTACAAGCTGAATTTGGACAGATGCAGTTTATTCTTAAAGGGAATATAAAACAAACAGGAGAAAAATAGTCATTTTACACATTTTGCTGAGTTAATATGAACCTTCTAGTTCTTCTACAATGAGGTTTTATGTCAGTGAAGAGCTGATAGGAGGATAACATACCTGATAGGAAATCTAAATGTGAATTATTTCCTATCATCAGACAAAAGTCAGAATTTAGCTTGTAATTTTAGGTTCACTTTGCAAAAATATGACTCACCTATCTTGGTCCCATACGAAGAAGTCAGCCAATATAACCACTCCCTCCGCTCTAGAGATTTTTCTCTATGATAGGCCATGAGGTGCTATATATTACTTTTAGGTTGAGGACAACATACGCCAGTACCTCTGTCGAGCCTTCAAACAGCAAATGTTTTTCCAGGCATTTTTCTAACACTTAAGCGCTATGATTTATTAAAATATTTTATGTTATCCTAGAGAAAATGTATAGGTAGGTACGTGCTGAGTTCTGTATTTGGAAGTGCCCCATTGATTATCAGGCTAGATTTGATTCTCTCATTCTCTAGGATAGAATATGCCAAAACTACAGATGATTCCCTCTCTGGGCTAGACCTTCCTTTGATCCTGGAAGTTTCAGAACAGGAAAAGACAGAGAAAACCCAAAAGTTTTAAATGTCCCTCACAAATACAGTCTTTTGTTATTACTAACACTGTTTCTAACCTTCTGCAAAAGACTGGATTCTTCACTGTATCCATCTCTCTAGGCTTTGAGCTCATGTGGCTGAGTCCATAGCCAAGCACTGTGGGAGCAACCAACTGACTGTTCCAAAGAGAATCAATATTTTCCTGGGGACAAAAGTTGTGGCTCACGGGCAACATCCAATCATATCCTCTTTCATCATTTGGAAGAGATGGCAAACCTTATACTCTTTAATAAAAGAAACAGAAACAAGTGATTAGAATTTCTAGAGACTTTTACTAGGACATTTGAAGAAAATTTTCTATCTTTCTTTTGCTAAAGTAGCTCATCCTCTGGGAAAGGGGAACACAGATCTTGGTTTAACTTGCCTAAGAATAGCAGATAATGGAGTCTGTTAATTCCATCTGCTCCCCCTGAGGAGAAAAAAAACCAAACCAAAACAAAAAAAATCTTGTGTTTTTTTGGGTGTCAGGACTCCCAGAGTCCCAGGAAAAGATATCCTGAGACTTTATTATTCTCAAAGGTTCAAATGCACCCCAGCATACTTTGTTGAAAAACACCATTTTGCCTAGCAGAGAATCATTCTTGGGTCCTATCAAACACAGGTAGCATCTGAATTTCCTCAATATTCATTTAAAATGATGATGACTGAAGAGGAA
The DNA here is from genome assembly GCA_004024625.1 of Mellivora capensis. Classification (NCBI taxonomy): domain Eukaryota; kingdom Metazoa; phylum Chordata; class Mammalia; order Carnivora; family Mustelidae; genus Mellivora; species Mellivora capensis. Next base: position 10,255 of record PISX010017552.1, read on the forward strand.
ATGGTTATTTCCTGTGGCTAACTACTTTTCTATTTAATCTTCTAGGACCATTTCCATATCCTTTGATGCTATATCATTTGAGAGCAGTGGTGAGAGAAGAATAAATCTCTTTTCCAAGCATTGCCATGAGTTGAACTCACTTAGGAATTCACTTGCATATGCTATTTAATGATCTAAAATTTGTGAAAATAAGGCCACATTTTTTTAAGTCATCTTGAGTGATTAGAATAACCTCTAAAAAGGCTTTTCTTGAGAATCAGGAAGTAAAACATGAAGGTCTTTAAGAATGATAAATATTCATTCAAAAAATATCTTCAAGTGGAAATAGGACAGGAATCGGCCTAATTGGTTTCTGTAATGTGTGACTCATTCCAATTTCCAATGATCAAGTTTTATTGTGATATCTATAGAAAGATCTTAAAAGGCAGAGTAGCTTGATTCTAAAATAAATCTCATCAGTGAATAGGGAATAAACTGATTGCTTTTAGAAGTGAACTTTTTTCTTTGTTCCATGAGGTTACTCTTGATGTAACCAAACGCAAATTCTAGTTACTTTGCTAGTAATTACCTCCAACTTAATTTCATAACAAGTCCAACTGAACAGGCATTAGTTTCACACCATAGAAGAGGAAAATTAGTACCTTTTATTTTATTCACTGGCAGAAATCAGGCTCAATATATAAATATTTGCCCTATAGTCCCCAGATTTCACTAAGATATGGTCAACCTCAATTTATCATATGCTTTAAGAAAAGAGAATCCATGTTTGCTTTAACAATGAGTACATTCCTTTGCCTAGCAGAGTGCCTGATAAAGAGATGGTTCTAAAAAAAAAAAAAAAGTAAGTTGTTACATAAGTTTGCTTATCTGCAAATACTAAAAATGCATAAATCTTTTCACTTTTTACTGCTGTGGGACCATGACTTCATGAGAGATTTGAAGTGTCATCTAGTAACCTCAAAGGGTCATTGCAGGATCTACAGTAATTATATGTTGGGGGCGGGGAGTAGATTAAATACAGGCATTTCTTAAGGTATTGGGGGTTCAGTTCCAGACCTCTGCAATAAAGCAAATATTGCAACAGAGCAAGTCAAATAAATTTTTTGGTTCCCCAACACGTATATGAAAGTATGTGTACACACTACTATATTAAATGTGCAGTAGCATGATGTCTAAAAAAAAGTACAGACCTTAATTTAAAAATGCTTTATTGCTAAAAAGTGCTAGCCATCATCTGAGCTTTTGGCTAGTCCTAACCTTTTTGCTGGTGGAGGGTCTTGCTTGGATGTTGATGGCTGCTGACTGATCAGGGTGGTGGTTGCTGAAGGCTGTCGTGGCTGTGGCAATTCCTTAAAATGAGGCAGCAATGAAGTTTGCCTCATTGATTGACTTTTCTTTTCATAAATAATTTCTCTGTAGAAGGTGATACTGTTTGATAGCATTTTACCCAGAGTAGAACTTCTTTCAAAATCGGAGTCAATCCTTTCAAACCCTGTGCTGCTTTATCAACCAAAGTTTATGTAATATTCTACATCCTTTGTTGTCACTTCAACAGTCTTCACAGCATCTTCACCAGGAGAGGATTCCAGCTCAAGAAACCACTTTCTTGGCCCATTAGAAGCAAGTCCTCACCCATTAATGTTTTACCATGAGATTGCAGCAGTTCAGGCTCCATGTCTCGCTCTCCAGCTATTCCCACCACATCTGCAGTTACTTCCTCCAATGAAGTTTTAAACCCCTCAAAGTCATCCATGAGGGTTGGAATCAGCTTACTCCAAACTCCTGTGCATGTTGATACTTTGGCCCCTTCCCATGAACCATGAATGTTCTCCTAATGGCATCTAGAATAGCGAATCCTTTCCAGAAAGTTTTCAATTTACTTTGCCCAGATCCATCAGAGGATTCACTATCCATGACAGCTACAGTCTTATGAAGTGTATTTCTTAAATAATAAGAATTGAAGTTAAAATCACCTCTTCCTCCACGGGCTACAGAATGGATGTTGTGTTAGCAGGCATAAAACTACATTAATCTTATTATGCGTGTCCATCAGAGCTCTAGGGTTACCAGGTGCATTATTAATGGGCAGCCCTATTTTGAAAGAACTTGTATTCTGGGCAATGGGTCTCACCAATGGGCCTAAAATATTCAGGAAACCATGTTGTAAACAGATGTGTCGTCACCCAGACTTTGCTATTCCATTTATAGAGCAAAGAAGAGTAGATTTAGCAGAATTCTTAAGGGCCTTAGAATTTTCAAACTGATCAATGAACACTGGATTTAACTTAAAGTCATCAGCTGCATTAGCCACTAACAAAAGAGTCAGCCTGTCCTTTGAAGTTTTGAGGCCAAGCACTGACTGCTTCTCTCCAGCTATGGAAGTCCTAGATGGCATCTTTTCTAAATGGAGGGCTGTGTCAACTACATTGCAAATCTGCGTTTCATGTAGCCACCATCATGAATTATCTGAGCTATATCTTCTGGATAAGCTGCTGCAGCTTCTACCTAGCCCTTGCTGCTTCACCTTGCACTTAGATGTTATGGAGATGGTTTCTTTCCTGAAACCTCATGAATCAACCTCTCCTAATCTTCAGACTTTTCTTCTGCAGCTTCCTCACCTCTTTCAGCCTTCACAGAACTTGAGAGTTAGGGTCTTGCTCTGGATTGGGCTTTGGCTTAAGGGAATGTTGCGGCTCATTTGATTTTCTACCCAGAGCACCGAAACTTTCTCCACGTCAACAGTAAACTGTTTCACTTCCTTATCGCTCATGTTCTCTCTGGGGTAGCACTTTTAATTTCCTTTAAGAACTTTTCCTGTGCATTCACAGCTTGGCTGACTGTCTGGTGTAAGAGATCTACCTTTCAGCCTATCTTGGCTTTCAACATGCCTTCCTCACTAAGCTTAATCATTTCTAGCTTTTAATTTCAAGTGAAAGACATGTGACTTTTCCTTTCATTTGAACATTTAGAGGCCACCACAGGGTTATTACTTGGCTTAATTTCAATATTGTTGTGTCTCCAAGCATAGAGAAGCCCCAGGAGAGGAAGAATGTCCAGTGAGTGGAATAGTCAGAACACACACAACATTCATCGATTAAGTTCGCCATCTTATATGGGCATGGTTCCTGGCACCCCAAAATAGTTACAATAGTAACATCAAAGATCATTGATCACAGATCACCATAACAAATATACTAATAATTAAAAAGTCTGAAATATTGTGACAATTATCGAAACATGATACAGAGGCACAAAGTGAGCAAATGCTGTTGGAAAAATGGTGCCCAGAGACTTGCTTGATGCAAACTGTCAATATGTCAAACTTTCACTATGTAAAGATTCAATATCTGCAAAGCATAATAAAGTCAAGCTGCAAAAGAATGAGGTATGCTTATATTAATTTTTTATTGTCTTCGTTTTCTGGTATCCTTTATGGTAACATACTACAGTGCAGAACAGGGATTGTCTAAAACAAGTTTCAGGAGTTTCGACGACTTTTGACTAGAGAAATCTGATCATATTTGTATATCTTTGGCAAAATCGGAGTTTAAAAGGAGATTTGTAAATTTCTGATTTAAGCTAAGCAAGATAGGGTTGGAAAGCTAAATAAAAATAGAAGGAAAGGCTGTCATAGTCACTACTGTGCACTGACTCACAAATGTGGCCACGTTATAATGAGGACCTTCTAGTAACTATGCCTCCTTAGCAGCCGGGGCACCTGGGTATACGCTACATTCGACACTAAAATTGGATGGTGTTATAGTCAGCCTCTAATATACAGAGAAAGTGTGGTGGATGAGGAAAAAATAACTATAACATTAGCATTCTGAGACAAAGATTCCCTCACCACCACTCTTTGATTGCTAAGAGATTTTCCAAAACAAAAATTCTCAGATCATGAAGAGTATGTGTGTCTGCGTTTGTGTGTGAGAGAGAGACAGAGACAGAAATAGTGAGACAGAGAAAGATGAATGACAGAGACAAATAGACCAATCTTTAAGATTATGTGACAGCCACATACTTGCAAGGAATGTTAAGACCCTAAATCCTTAAGCTGTAGAACAGGCCGTGATTAAACTTGCAAAAACGTGGGTGGGGGAGGAAAGCAGGTGATTAAGAAGTTAATATGGCAGGATATGAAAACAAAATGCATAAATGTAACTGCTGGGTTTCAACTGCCTCACGTAAAGGTACAGTCTATCCTTGGGGGATGTGAGGTCATATTACTGCATTCCGAAAAATTAAAACCCTCTTACGTGCAGGAAAGGTAAACAGGCTTTCATGGCCATAGAGTTTTATCCATCTAGAGCTTCCAGATGGGTCATTAAACCTCATTGTGAAAGAGGAGGCCAAGAAAGGCCCTTCCACGGTTAAGGTACTAGGAGGCTGGGAAGGAGAAGCAGGCTCCAATCTGGGGCCCCCAACCTCATTCCCATAGGGTACCCAGAGGTGGCTCTGAGCAGGGTGCCCACAAATAGGTGGCTTTGGAGCATGCTGCCCTTGACTGGCCTTGTAGAGCCTGACTGCAAGGACAAGGACCATGGGACGGCACTTCTGTGAGTTCCCCATGCCCAAGTGGTAGAGCACTTGGCAAAGTGAACAGAAGGAGTCATGGTGACCATGACAGTGGTTTAGAACCAGGCCTCTCCCAGTGTTCCCAGGACCAAATAAGCTGAGAAACCAAGGCTGGGACAGTACAGTGCGTGTGTGTGTGCACGTGCATGTGTGCATATGTGCAGCGGGGGTATGGGAGGGGGAGGCAGAGAACCCAAATAATGGCTGACATCAGATTCCTCACCAGCCCTGGCAAGAAAAGGCTCAGAAACTGATTTAATTTGAGTGGTAAAAATAGACAAGTAATGCTTTCCTGAGCCCAAGTTTCATAGAGCAATTCACACCAGCTCCTCTCTTATTAACTTTCTAAAGCAAAACAGGAAAAAGCAGGTATCTGACATTTTGATGCATCCATTTTTGACAGGAGGAAATTTTTATCCAGTCTAAAACCAAACTATCAAACTTTAGCTTTTGTATAAATAATAATGTTCAACAGACATCCTCTTTCTTCCCAAGAGCCTTCCTCCAGCCCCAAGCCTATGAGGGTATCCTCCGCAGGTGGCATGAGGATGAGGTCTGTGCATACTTACTACATTCATCGGTTTGGTTTTTCTTTTGAGGGGTGTCTTTTTATTTTTAAGACAACACTGTTAAATGGCCACAACCAAATACCCTATTTTGGAAGAAAGCCCAGTTCTTAAGTGGCTCAATTATGATCTCAGATAATGAAAAAGCAGAACATAGTTGACACAGGTCAGATGAAGCGGGTAAAGGAAGAAAAGAGAAGACCTCAGAAAAGGCTTCCCAGACAGTCAGCCTGCTAAGTCAGAGGGTTCACAGAGCTGGCCCTAAATTAGCCAGTCTAACGCGACTCTTCCTGTATTTTGTGGGTTTCACTAATTTTATTCTAACACTAAATAGTACTAACGACTATGATTCCCACTCAGACAAATAAAAGGAATTTCAAAGCATTATCCAACTCTGAGAAAATTTCACGATCTTTTTCACTAACCATGCAGGGTTTAATAGCCCTTCTCTTTAATCTCTGTTTTATTCCTGATGCTGTACTTAAGGCCTGGTGCCCTCTTCATTCATATATATCATTGTGCTTCCAAGTCTAATGACTTGAACGCAACATTTTGAAATTTAATGCTATCACCTAATGTTTTCTACTGCCATCTAATTTTTGGTCATTAGCAAACTTGTCAGTAAAGTACTTTTCTATTTTCTGGATTCAAATTATTCCATATAACAGCATTTTACTAATTACTAGACCCATGAAATAACATGCTTCTTATTGTTCTCTTTCAGCCAAGTCAATGGTGAACTATTAAACATTCTTAAAGTATCATTTTCCAAGATAATTTTTTAAGTTATAGGAATACAGTACATTCAATTGTGTAATTTGATGTGGATATTTTAATATCAAGAGCTTTTAAGGAACAATACATTTAATCCATAACTTCTATGTTATGTAGAATATTTATACGTAGTACCACTTTTTTTTAAGGTTTTACTTTCTAAGTAATCTCTACACCCAATGTGGGGTTTGAACACACAACCCCAAGATCAAGGGTTGCATGTTCCACTGACTGAGCAAGCCAGAGACCACCATAGTACCACTATTTAGATTCAGTTTTGTTTTTCACATCTGAAAGATATTCCTGACCCTACTCTGAATTCTAATCCACTGTGATGCTTTGTAATAGAAATTTCCAAACAGATTAAAGGACAAATTTTCGGGCGCTTGCGTGGCTCAGTGGGTTAAAGCCTCTGCCTTCAGCTCAGGTCATGGTCCCAGGGTCCTGGGATCCGCATTGGGCTCTGCTCAGCGGGGAGCCTGCTTCCTCCTCTCTGCCTGCCTCTCTGCCTACTTGTGATCTCTATCTGTCAAATAAATAAATAAAATCTTTAAAAAAAAATAAAGAAAGAACAAATTTTCAAAAGATTTGGGCATGCTGTTTTCCACAGTGATTGCACCAGTTTGCACTCCCATTAACAGTGTTGAGTGTTCCTTTTTTTTCACATTCTCGTAACACTTGTTGTTTCTTGTGTTTTTTATTTTAACCATTCTGACAGCTGTGAGGTGATAGCTCACTGTAGTTTTGATTTGCATTTCCCTAATGAGTGATGTTGAGCATCTTTCCAAGTGTCTGTCATGTCCTGTTTTATTATATGGTGGTCTCTTCCTCTCATCTGCTATTAGTGTTTCTGTATATGATAGTCCTTCTCCAACCACCTGCCTTTTGCTTTTAATAACTGTGGACATGGAAACCAGATAACCAGGCTTATGAAAATCATGTCTAAATGCATAAGGCTGAAGGAATTCTGCTATGCCTAAAGTATATGAGATAGGAAGAAAGGACCTTATGATATCTATTTTAGTCATCCAGAGACCACTTTGTTTACTGTCCATTTATTAGTTATGTTCAAAATGATCATGGCCAAAAATGCAAGTTCTAGAAAGGTCAATAATTTCTAAAAGTAGAAACACTTTCACTGGTCTGTCACTCTATAGTTTACATAACAATATAAGCTTAGATGAATCTAGCTAGAACAGACTATTTATAATGCCAGTAGATTGGGAGATTTTTTTAATACCTTCAAGCATTAGTGGGATTGTGAGACCAAATTTGTCCCACTAATGTATTTGCAGGATGCCTACTCAATGTCACTGAACCCAGTGCTGTCATGTGTAGCCTCTAAGTCAATGAGCACAGATGATGATATGCAGACGAACAGAAATGAATGGCACTGGAAGCATTTGAGAATCCTAATTCCCTCTCTTGTCTTCAGCACCTGTTCCCTAAGCTCTTGAGAGCAGTGTCTGTGTTCTGCCCCATGAAGTTAAGCTTAGAAGAATGCACAGAGACAGAATTAAGAAATATTTGATGAACAAGTGTTCCTACAGCTTAAAAATTAAAGTTCCCGGCAGAAAAGGGTTTGGTGCTATATGTTTCTAAGTCACTTTAAAAATTGGTGGTGGTCAAATTTTCTTTTCTCTCATATTTGGAAATCCTGACTCCACCAATAAGTTCCATGATCTTAATCATGCCCGTATTCAGCCCAAATGCCTTTCTGATACCTAGAAATGGAACAAGAAGCATATGGAGTAAAAAGCAGTAGCTGAAGTTGGAAGCATATGTTTCTCAAAGGTGCTGCCAGGAAAAAAAACTCAAATATAAAATTGGCACTCAGCTGGCAGCTGTCTAAAAAATATATATATATTTTTTTAAAAGGTGGATTTCAGAGTTACTGAAAAGAGATATGTTGGCAGGAATCTTGGTTGAAATCTGACATCATGAAAGTTGAAGATGACAGAGTATTTTTAATCTCTATTTTTCTATTAATCTGTATACCCAAATGAATGACATCACAGCAGATGTGTTACATTTTAGCATCTAGACCATTATTTTTGTTTCAATTATGCACTGAACCCACTACTAAGACAAGATTTCCAGTAATTTCTAAAAAAAATTAGTCTCAATATTCATAGCACATATAGCTGATAAAGAATTTCTATCCAGAATATATAAAGAAATCTTACAACTCAATAGTAAGAAGGCAAACAACACAATTAGAAAAAAATTGACCAAAAACTTGAATAGATGCTTCACAAAAGAAGATATGTATGACTTAGAAATTCCACTCCGAGGTATTCACCCAAGAAAAATGAAAAGATATTTCTATTCAGAGATTGTACATGAATGTTCACAGCAGTTTTATTGATGGTAGTCAAAAATTAGAAATGACCTAAATATCCATCAATAGCTGAATGGATACATATTATTCAGAAATGAAAGAAAGGAACTACTGATCTATAAAACAACATAGATGAGTCTCAGAAACATGCTGAGCAAAAACAAGCCAGACACAAAGGAGAAGGTACTGTAGGAGTCCATTCAGATGGAACCCCAAAAAAGACAAATTTAATATATACTGACAGAAAGCATACCAGTGGTTGCCTGCGACCAAAGGTGAAGGTAGAGGATAAATGAGAAGAGGCACAGGGGAACTTTCTGGAGTGAGGAAATGTTCTGTATCTTGGCTGTGGAGGTCATTACACAGCTGTATAAATATATCAAAATTCACTAAAATGTATTTAAAATGGTTTGTTTTATTATAGATAAATTATACCTCAATAAAGTTGATTTAAGAATTAGTTTCATGTTAACAAAACTAAAAAATCAGATTTTCTTCAGCCTCTGACATCATGGTTCACTATTCCTTGAGAGCCTAGGTTTCCTACACTTGTTCAGAATACAACATTTACCTATTTTGCAACTTCATAATTTAACTTTTTCTACATTATCTCCTTCTAACTCATTAATCCAATTCAACTAGCCGTTGAGAGACCTAGACTTTATGTGCTGTTAGGAACATCTACTCTTCTTCCTTTTAAACACAGCCCCAGGTACAGTGCATTTATCTAGAAAAATTCATAAATCATCTGTATGGGATACCCATGTGTTATTCACAGAACATCTTGGTTATAGGACATCCCACTAAACATCTCATCTATCCTCTGGGAATCTGCTTCATATTCAACTGAGCCCATCACAGCACATAACGCCACCAGATAAACCTCTTAAATTGGTTACCAAATTCAACTTTCACAAAAGAAAACTTAGGGTTATTTATATCACTATTCTTCACTTCCCGCTGCTATCCTGTTTCCAAAATCTCCCCTTCTCCTGACTAGAGGATCTCCTACTACATTGTAAAATGTCTGGGAAAGAGATCTTATTATTGCACATTTTATCCCTCACAGTACCTACAGCAGAGCTCTGAACTTCACAATTTCTTAATAACTGTTTGTCACATGAATTTGTACATCAAACTACCAGCCAATCTGCCATAATTACTACTTCTTCAACAATTTCTATATGACACACTTCAATTTAAGCAAATGACTCTCTTGCATGGACAGTCCCATCCTTATAGAAGGTCATAGAAGACTTGGAGAAGTAATTTGCTAGAATTGATGGAATTTCAGGTCTTAGGAGAGGAAAGCAAATGCCTTCAGAATCTCTCTGACAGTTGCCTACTATCCTTTTCCCCGCATTTAAGGGTTTGCTCTCCCAATACAGAATATGAAAAGAAGGTAGCTCTGCCGTGTTTTCGAGAGCACCAACCCTAGATAGAGGCTTTACTCAAAGAGGGCTTCAATTTCTTCCTCTGTGATTAAGGGGCTGGGTTAAATGTTAATATATGGGGGAAGCCCTTTGTAAATGCACACTAACAAATAGAAGGATTATTTCCTAATCTGTAAGAGGTGGGGAGGTATGGATTTGCAATAGGATGGCAAGTACATCCCACTTGCATAATTGCCTGAAACTCTACGTTAGGAAAAGCTGAAAGGTTTATCCTGGGCTCAGGAGAAGTTCTGAAGAGTAAATATCCCAGGTATTCTCTAAATTCTGTGCAACTTTCAGGATGTGTAATCATCTTAAGATGATCTCAAGATGATCCCTTAACTTCATCACTATTTATCTCCCCTTTAAAAAAAAAAGTCCTTAGAGGCCATATACAAAATGTAAAGTTTTCAACAAAGCATTCAAGGACCTTGACAACTGGCCCTATTCTCTCTTGCTGGCACTGCTCTTCTACCAAATGCTTCTGAGCACCTTTCACTGTCATCATTGCTTGTACATATATGAGTTCACCTGCCTTCATATCTGTATTCAGCTGTGCCTTATTCATGCCATTGCCTGAGCCCAAAATGAATTCCCCTCTCCTCTACTGTATTATACTCACTGCTCAAGGCTCAGCTCAACGACTAGTTCCTTTTTGATCACTTCGCACTCTTCTAAAGGAGTGTGAGAGCCTATATCTCCATCAGAGTACATGGGACTCTGCCCATCATTGCTGTTAGCTGCTTACACATTTAACTGCCCTACTTGGTGGTGAAATGTTTGCGAGCAAACGCTATCTTGGTGATCATCATATTCCTACACTATTTATCTCCATGCATTCACATTCAGTAGACAGACCTCCATAAATATTTGGTGAATAAATTTCATCAATCCTCTTTGCTTCTGTGTAATGATTACAGTTTCCAAATATAAGATATGCTTTTAAAAAAGGAGAGTAGTGATAAGTAGGTTACATCCTCAAGTTATGTTAAGCAGACTTTCTTCTCCAAGTTTATGGGTATTTATAAAAAGGGCTCAAGAAACTGGTGAACAACTATTTAACAAAAATTATTTATTTGCATAAACAGCATGGCATCCATGTCTTATTATCCCAAATTTAACAAGGATCCATATTTCTTCCTTGTAAGTCATTTTAAGGACAAACATCCACAGTAAAAGCAACTCTAAGGTCATGACTTTGAGCATAAATAGAATCTAATATAAACATGAGCTAATACTTAAAAAAGAAAGCCTAAAGCCAAGCTTCTTGAGTTAGTTGTAACCATTATAGGGTCATTATTTAAAGACTAGCAAAAATTCAAAACTTTTAGAGTAGACAGTACATCCAAAGTGGTTCCTATTCCAAACAAGGACCATACAAAGAAATAAAAAGACTTTTCCTTCTTTGATGAATATTCTCCTTTTGCCCCTCCAGAGTCATTCTCTACCCTCTCCTATGCTCTGCCCTGAGAGACTGACTTATATAATCAGCATCAATTGGACTCCCTTGCATTCTGGCTTCTCACTGGGCCTGGCCAGTGGGAAGCAGATCAGAACGTGGGAAGAGAATGAAGTTAAGACATTTACTTCCTTGGATTCCTCTCTGCCAAACTACAGGCTGGCAGTGGCTGTGTTCCTGTTCCTGGACAGCAGTCTCTCTTTTCTATCTTCAGTTCTTGCTGGTTTCCACTAACATGATAGCCCTTGCTTTAAGGCTTAGGGGTAGTGACAGTTTCACACTGTTACAGGCCCAAGGATGTCTCACCATCCCTTTTTTATTTTCCTTAACTCTGACTTTTGTAAACAGTCGTTTCATTAAACATAGTGACAATACTTGGAAAGGAATTTGGCAAGTTAGTTTATGATGAAGAAAATACTTAAATCTCAGCAATAAATAAAACAAAACAAATAAAATATAATATATACCTAAGAGGGAAAACACTAAATCATCAATTAAGAAAAATGAAGAGGGGCGCCTGGGTGGCTCAGTGGGTTAAGATGCTGCCTTCGGCTCAGGTCATGATCTCAGGGTCCTGGGATGGAGTCCCATATGGGGCTCTCTGCTCAGCAGGGAGCCTGCTTCCCTCTCTCTCTCTCTCTCTCTCTCTGCCTGCCTCTCTGCCTACTTGTGATCTCTGTCAAATAAATAAATAAAATATTTTTTAAAAAAAAGAAAAATGAAGAAATGCAGAATAAAAAATATAGACTTAAAAGAAAAACATGCATGAGTTTTTTTTAAATTTTATTATAATTTATTAAACATAAATTTCTTAACTGTTCTGTTTTTGATGTGATTTTTTTTCTAAGTAGACTGGAAATTATGATAAAAACTTTAATTTTTATCCTAAGCTGCTTCTTAATATCTATATTTTTTACAAAGTCATGCTATAGCTCTAGTGTTGAAACGTAAGGAATTATATGAAATTTATACTTTCACTGCCTTCCATGTTCCATGGACACTATGCTTTTGTTGCATCCAAGTATGTATTATGTTTCATTCTTTAAAAAAAAAAAAGATTTATTTATTTACTTTTGGAGAGAGAGGATGTGTGAGCATGGTGATGGGGGTGAAGCAAAGGGAGAGTGAGAGAGACTCTCAAGCAGATTCCCCACTGAGCGCAGAGCTAGACGCAGGGCTTGATCTCATGACCTCAAGATCATGACCTAAGCTGATACCAAAAGTTGGATGCTTAACTGCCTAAGCCACCCAAGCACCCCCGACTCCTGGTATTTATGTCCTATGCAATCTCTCCCCTTGAATGTGGGCTGGACCAAGTGACTCGCTTCAGATGAATAGAATATGGCAAAGTGATGATTCTGGGGTTAGAAAAAGATTATGACTTCTATCTTGGGTGCTCTGTCTTGTGTTACATATTTCTGGTATTCTTAAAAGTTTCTAAAATATGTTTTCTCTAGATGCGCCTGGGTGGCCCAGTTGGTTGAGCATCTGACTCTTGTTTTTGGCTCAGGTCATCATCTCAGGGTTGTGAAACAGCCCCACATCAGGCTCCTTGCTCATCATGGACTCTGCTTAGGACTCCCTCTCCCTCTCCTCCTGCCCCTCCCCCAACACCCTATGAGTACGTGCAGGCTCTCTCTCAAATAAACAAATAAATCTTTTTTTTTTTAATATTTTCTCTAGTTCTACTTTTCCCATCAAAAAGTAAATGGGAAAAAGGTTAGCCAATATTAGATAGACTCTTACCAACAGAAAACTGTTCTTAAAAGGAACAAGGACTAAGGAAAGAAAAGAATCAGTGAAAGATAATATAAAAAGCTACATAGATTTGAATCTGTAAGATGTGATGACATTCTCTTAGGGTACTAAAAGAAATTGCTTAAATCTCTAGATGATCACTTGTCCTAATTATATAAAACAAAGTATCTGTAATATATAAAATTATAAATATGTTATGATTTTGATTATGACTATTAAAAGAAGATAGCCCTAGAAGTAACTGTTTTGTAAGCTTAACTTCAATGAGGGAGAGGAGTCACCAAAAAACTAGGAAAATAAAGTACAGTTCTCAGAACTATTAGATGGACATTCAAGTGATTGAAAAGTCAAAATTCCATGCCTATCAATGAATCAGTTTCAATCTGTAAAAACAATGTTCCAAGGTGAACAGGATTCAGTTGAGGTGTAATGGGATTGAAAATAACTGACTAGCAGAACATGCTTTTTATAATAGAGAGTGATATCAAAGGTACAATGGGAAGAGAACACTAATTCTGAATGACAATGTTATACATTAGAACTAGAAAGACAATGCAAAAGGGAAATTCAGTAGAGTACTTGATATGAAGTTAGGTTAGCAAATCACATGGTCAGAATTACCCTTAAGATCCTGGGAAGGGTCATGGGAATACAGATTGTAACGTCTCTCTGCCAGTTCTTCCTCCAGCACAGAATCGGGTCTTTATCTTTCTGCTGTAAACCAGATAAAGAAATGGGAGCATGCTGTACAAAATCACATGTCTTTCAACACCAAAATAATGCCAAGAATGGCAAAAGGCTCACAACACGAGAGGCACAAAGCAACGAAGATGACTGAGGAACAGCAGGTTCACATCTCACACTGTAAGCTTGCTCCAGGAATAGCACAAGGGAATCACTCGTATCATGAAAGATGCTATAATCTGTCTCTCTCCCCCTCTTACCTTCTCTCCCTCCCTCCCTCCTTCCTTTCTTTCACCCCCTTTTCTCCCTCTCCACTCTCATAAGGTAAAGCACATATGACAATAAGCCATTACAGTCAAACGGGGTAGAAAACATCTAGTTATAATGGCAGCTGACAGCAATGTAGCACTGACAGTTTTAAAAAACAAGGTCATGGGGCGCCTGGGTGGCTCACTGGGTTAAGCCTCTGCCTTCAGCTCAGGTCGTGATCTCAGGGTCCTGGGATCGAGCCCCACATCAGGCTCTCTGCTCCGCAGGGCACCTACTTCCCCCCTCTCTCTGCCTGCCTCTCTGCCTACTTGTGCTCTCTCTCTCTCTGTCAAATAAATAAATAAAATTAAAAAAAAAAAAATCAAAAAAATAAAAAACAAGGTCAGGAAGGACTTATCCCACTGACTTGAGCTCAACTTCTAAGCACAACAGGCCACAGTCATACCCTTACCGTTTGTTCCTTTTCTACCCTGGGATTACACCAAGCACTCCCGTACCATGGAGGATAGACACATGGAGGGGGAGGGAGTGGGAATACACCACTCTAAAAGTCAAGAGACCTGGGCTCTAGATTGGTTCTCCCCATACTAACTGTGTGAACATGATCAGGTCCCACGACTTTTCTAGAACTCAACTTTCTCTTTTTAGAAATATAACCATTATCCTAGACAGTGATCTCTCTAAGACAATTTTTGGCTTTAGATTATGCATCTATTTTCTACTATATCATTCTGTGAAATCTGTTTTTTCTGGTACTGTAATGAATCTCTTGTGAAGTGTTACAGGCTGGTGCTTAAGAGCTGGTACTCTGGAGTCCAGTAAATCTGGGTTCATATCCCAGGGCTGCCACTTTCTAACTGAGACATGGGCAAGTTGCTAACCTCTGTGAGCCTCTGTTTTCCCATCTAAAATGGGGACAATAATATCCCTTTTGTGACAGGACTGCTATGAAGATAAAGCAGGTAACATATATAAATACCTCATACAGTGTCTAGCACACTGTAAGCATTAAATATGTTATCACTGATGATGATGGTGATGATGTTACTGGAATAAAATGCATTAAATGTCTGTTTAGGGTGAAGCCCCAGCCCTTACTTACAGAAGAAAAGGAAGTAAATGACATTCTAGGATATCAAACCAACACCCTTCCCTCGTTAGCTCCTTGTGCCAATCCACAAAACTCTCCAAATCAAATCTTGTCCAAAGTATCATATCTACTCTGGCTTCACAGTCTAGGACAGGCTTCCAAACTATGAACAATAGTCTTTGCCTAAATGGAAATAGGAAACATGTTTAAAACTGAGATTATTTGCTTGTATAAGTAAGTCAAAGAAGTTTATCTGAGATTTTATTCTGCTATAAAAAAAAAATCACACACCCCCTCATCAACTTTTTTAAGCTTAAAAGGTAGATTTTAAAAGGAAGAGAGAAAGAAAAAGAGATGAAAATGCTTAGAATTAAAATTATGCTAATAAAAATGTCGAAGATAAGAATTTATATGCCATACAAGAAAGTTAATTAAAAACAAATTATTTGGAAAGGCATTGTGATAACAGAAAACACAATTAGCATGTTTCAGTTGGCTTTTATCCATCCAAGAGCAATTTAATCCCAAAACACAGAACCAATTCAAGTCTAGAAAATACAACAGCGACAGTTAAATGAGTATTTCTTTTCTTTAAAAAAGCCTGTTCTTCTAATGGATATTAATCTAAGAAAACCTTACTTTTAATGGCATACACAATATGTCCATTTTGTGCAAGAAAATGTATTCACAGGGCACCTGACTGGCTCAATCATTAAGTGTCTGCCTTCCGCTTAGGCCCTGGGATGGAGCTTCGCATCAACCCTTGCTTAGCAGGAAGTCTGCTTCTCTCTCCTCTCCTGGCTTGTGCCCACTCATGCTCGCTGTCATTATATCTCTCTGTTTCTCTAATGAATAAATAAAATCAAAGAAAGAAAGAGAGGAAGGAAAGAAGGAAGGAAGGAAGGAAGGAAGGAAGGAAGGAAGGAGAGAAAATAGATTCATTTGGCTGATAAATTGCTTTAGCTTATGAGTTTTCCAGTCATATCAGCTTCTGGAACAGTTGGGCTTCAACTGTTCTATTTTACCTGTTTGCTCTAAGTGGCATATATTTCAGTGTATTTTATCCACACCTTGTACTGCCCTAAATCTCAACTGATTTTTATTCTGAAACACTTGTTCTTGATTTTTTTTTTTTGTTGGTTTTCACTTCATCACAGCTACTAGAAAATAAATATAACTTCATAGGAAATAAAGATGAAATCAAACATCTCAAAGTACTGGTCTTTATTTGTCTTACCTTTGAAGGTAAAACAGGGCTTTGCTAAAAAGTAGCCAAGAGAAAGCCAAGGTTCTCTAGATTCACCCTAAGGGCCCAAAATGGTTTCCTTTGCCAGTCAGCACAGGGTACCTAGAGCTAAGAATAAGCAGCAATAGGATGCGATAATAAGAGGGCAAAACAACAAAACAATTTTTATCTAATATTAGTTTTTAATTAATTAACACCAATTAATATTTGGATAATTAAAAGCAAAAGAAAACAAAAACATCAACAAAAAAGCTATGATTAATTTTTACAATTTGTCAGTTTGTTGATGAAAACCTGAGCGTGTATATTCTTGTGGAGAGTTCTGAATCTATCTCAGGATACCTGACTTCAGTACCTGACTCTATTTCTGGCACTGCCTCCAGAGCCTTTGAGTATTTATTTAAGTTCTAGGCCTCAGATTCCTTGCAACTTCATCCAGATGTTGGAAGGATCAATCTGACAGAGTAAAAAGATATGAAATATCCCCTTCCTATAATACGGATTTAGAGAAAAACTTTCAAATAGAGCAAAGGACAGAGGGGAATGATGTAGATATTAAACTTCAAGGTAAGGATCCCTTCCTATAGAACAGTGGTTCTCAAATGTTGGCACACATCAGAATCATCTGGAGGACTTCTTGAATGAAGAAGACCATCTCTCTGAGGAGAACGTGCCTCACAGGCTGCTCAGTGATGCTGACATGGATGCTGATGTGGCTGCTCAGGACCACCCTGAAAACACTTTCGGAATGTTGGATGGTAAGCCACATCCACTATCCACACTGGCTCCATACCGCCAAGTGCTGGGGTAGATAACCAGCAAACAAATTCTTGTCCATCCACACAATACCCAGTTTTCCCTCTCCCTGGCACTCATTCATTCACTAGAAAACAATTTTATAATATCCTTAAGACAATGCTTTCATTATCCAAAAGAGAGAGAGAAAAAGAGGCAGAAACAAAATTCAAAAAAATAGTTTCATAATTTA
Source organism: Mellivora capensis (assembly GCA_004024625.1). Taxonomy (NCBI): domain Eukaryota; kingdom Metazoa; phylum Chordata; class Mammalia; order Carnivora; family Mustelidae; genus Mellivora; species Mellivora capensis. The sequence continues at coordinate 27,439 of PISX010017552.1, forward strand.
TCCCCAATTAAGAATATAAACTCCTAGAGAACAAGTGACTTATCTTATCCATCTTTATCCTCCTCACACACATACCTAATACATGCCTGATATATGGTAGACCCTTAATAAACATTTACTGGATTAAAAAGAAATGATAATCAAAGTAATAGAAAATGTCATCCTTAAAAATAATAGCTACCATCTATTAAATACCTTTCCCCCCAAAAGATTCTTAAAAATTGGACTGATCATAATTCTAGGAAAAAAGGATTAGGATATACAATTTTATACCCTTTTTTTTTTTAAGATTTTATTTATTTGTCAGAGAGAGAAAGGAAGAGAGAGAGAGCACAAGCAGGGAGAGTGGCAGACAGAGGGAGAAGCAGACTCCCCACTAAGCAGGGAGCTCAATAGTGGGACTCGATCCCAGAACCCTGGGATCATTACCTGAGCCAAAGGCAGACTTAACTGACTGAGCTACATAGGCGTCCCTACTCATTCATGATTTAAAAAAATTTTTCAACTACGCACAGGTATCAACAAATGTTTATGGAGGAATTACAACATGTGAGGCACTTCCAAGCACTGGAGATAAGGCAACCTATGAGGAGAAACCTGAAGGAAGTGAAGGAGAGAGCCACGCTGAAATCTGGGAGAAAGCATTCAGGCAGAAGGAATGCAAAGGCTTGAAATAAATACTTGCTATGAATGAGGAACAAGGAGACCAGTTGGCTGGAGAGGAGCGGGTGAGGAGGAGTGTGTTAGAGGAAGATGAGTTCACAGTGGAGGGCAGGGGGACACATGGGAACAGATCTTGTAGACCATCATATAGATATGGACTTTTACCCTTAGTGAAATGGATGTTGGCTGGCTGCTAGAATGGCCTCTGGAGGACCAAAGGTAGAAATGGAAAAACCAGCCAGGGGCTATGCAGCAATAGAAATAAATGATGGTAGCTTGGACAAGGGTAGTAACCAGGATCATGGTAAGAAATGGTCCAATTCTGGATATATTTTGGACAATAGAGCTTACAAGATTTTCCAGTGAATTCAACAACCTAAAAGTTTTATTTTGTTTGATGAACTGGATGACCCCAGTGTTTTTGGCTTAAGCAACTGGAACACTAGATTTGACACTTAATAAGATGAGTAATACTTACGAAAGTTCAGGTTTGGGTAGGGAAAATGAGAGTTTAGCTTGGGGCATGTTTATTTTGAGATATCAAGTATACAGTGGGAGGTATTCATTCACAAGAGAGGTAAGAGTTAAGATGTAAACTTTGGATTTATATAGATGGCATTTAAAGCCATGAACATAAACGAGATCACTTAGGGAATAAGAGTATAGAGAAGAAAGCAGAGTTGAAAAACAAGCCCTGAGACATCGCAACATAAAGAGACTAAAGAGATAAAGAAGAACCAGCAAAGAAATACTGTCCAGTGAGCTAAGAGGAGAATTTTTAAAAATTTTAATTCCAGTGTAGTTAAACAGTGTTATACTAGTTTCAGGTATACAATAGAGTGATTCAACAGTTCCAGATATTACTCAGCACTCGTCAAGATAAGAGTACTCTTGGGGCGCCTGGGTGGCTCAGTGGGTTAAGCCTCTGCTTTCGGCTCAGGTCATGATCCCAGGGTCCTGGGATCGAGCCCCGCATCGGGGTCTCTGCTCAGCGGGGAGCCTGCTTCTCCCTCTCTCTCTGTCTGTTGCTCTGCCTACTTGTGGTCTCTCTCTGTCAAATGAATAAATAAAATATTTTTTTAAAAAAAGATAAGAGTACTCTTAACCCCCTTCATCTATTTCACCCATCCCCCCACAACCTCCCCTCTGATAATCCTTGATTGTTCTCTATAGTTAAGATAAAAGGAGAATTGTTTTAAAGGTGGCATCTTAGAAGCCAAATGAATATAAGAGAAAGTGATTGTCAGTTGCTACAGAAAGCTTAAGATAAGGACAAAGAACTGATTGTTAGGTATAATAATGCTGGTGGTACCAATAATACTATCCACTCATGTACCTTTTATGGAAAAATTACTTGAGGAAGAAAAATTACTCCAGCCAAATGACAAATAGATCCAAATAGAAAACTCAAGAAATGGGTGTGATAGCAGGCACAAAACAGTTAGGCGTAATGAACCCAGTAAAACAAAGTTAAATTACTTCACTGTGGCTCTAAATGTTCATATAAATAATTACCTAGAAAATGTTTTTAAAAGAGACATAATATATAGGTAAAATATACCTACATGGATGATGATATGAAAATAAATTTTCAGATTATTTCTGTAAAATATTTAAAGTACTGAAGGAAGAGGGAGGAGTAACAATAAATTAAAGCATACTGAATATGTATTCTTATTTATTTGGAGGTTATAGATATTTTTATTTTGAATATTGGTAATATATATTGATTAAAAGGTACCACTAAGTAGAAAAGAAAATAAGTAATTTTCTGGCATTTTTAAAAGAAGTCAGTAAGTGAAAGAAAGAATTGAAGACTAAAATAAAACACACCAACAAAGTATTAAAAAAAAATAAAATAAAATGGTGGCAGGCACAGGACCTACCATATGAGCAATCAAAATAAATATTAATTGGCTACCTTTTTAAAAAGAATAAAAAACTATTAATATAAAAGATAATCCTAAAACAAAATGACACAAAAGGGCAGTGGATACAGTGTATCTCATATATAAACAGATCGGCTATGACAGTATTTGTTTTAGAGTAAATTTTTTAATCTTTTTTTTTAAATTTGAATATAGTTGACACATAATGTTACATTAATTTTAGCTGTACCATTTAGTGATTCAACAAGATATACATTGTGCTATGTTTACCACAAGTGTAGCTAAAACCTGTCCCCTTACATCACGATTACAGTATCACTGACTGTATTCCCTATGCTGTGTCTTTTAGTCCTTCGACTTATTCATTCCATAACTAGAAGCCTATATCTCCCTGTCTCCTGTTTTACAGTAAATTTAATTCACAAAAAATTAAACAGAGCAAAATAGATTTTATATTGATTAGCAAGTATAATTGAAGTTGATATAACAATCCCACACTTTTATACAGCAAAACACACAGTATCTAATTATGTGAAGGAAAAACTGAGAAATATTAAGAATTTCGTGAATCTAAAATACCAGTGGAAGACTCTTATCTCAGAATTTGTTAGCTTATCATACAAAGAAAAAAATAAGTAAGGATTAGGATAATCTAATTAGTAAACTTGACAAATGAACAAGTTCATAGCTTTGACTCTTTAGAAAATTTATCTACATTTGAATATTCATTTCAAATATCCGTTGAACATTTATTTTTTAAAATATTTATTATCTATTTTAGAGAGGAGGAGGAGCAAATGGAGAGGGGGAGAGAGAGACTCTCAAGCAGACTCCCTGCTGATCAGGGAGCAGGACGCAGGGCTCAATCTCACTCTTCAATCATGACCTGAGCCAAAATCAAGAATCAGATGCTTAACCAACTGAACCCTCCAGATGCCCCCTCCACAGAACATTTATAAGAATCAATCATTTAAAGGCAACATAGAAAGCCTTAGTGAATTCCTAAACCAAGAATAATTTAGTAATTTTCTTTGACCCAAAAACAACACAAACAAAAACAACTTGAGATAACAAAAAAGAAATCTAACCAGTTTTAGATTCTGAAAACTAGAAATTAAGTCATGAACCAATGACAAAATTAAAACTAAAGTTACAAACTTTGAAATTAATAACAAAAACACTATACATTCAAGTCCAAGAAATATGGCCAAAGCCGTACTCAAGGGGAAACAAGTTCCTTGGCCTGAAATGTGTTTCCTTTCATTCCCTGTATCTTGAAATCCAGTTCATTAAATGCCTCCATCTTGGCAAAACCATTCGGCACCTTTTACTTGGCATTAATTTTCCTACTTCTGTGCTTCCCCCAGCACCTTTTAAAAATCACTTCATTTCACATTTACATCATTCTGCTTGGCTTTATAGATACTTGAATTTGTGTCCATCTCAACCCAGTGGACTTCCTGTTACTAGAGTGTAGGGAGCAGGCTTTGTCACTTTTCTACCAGCTCAGGACACACTAGTGGAGCCCCAGCCCTGTAACAGTAAGAGCATAGGCTGGGGAAGTCAGATAGACTCAGCTTAGTACCTTAGCCCCATTATTTTGGAGCTGACTCCAAGCTTATCTGACATGGGACAAGCTGCTTAACTCTCTAGCCCTCCTTCTTCACTCAGAAGTCTATTTCAGAGGTTTGCATAATAAAACACCAAGTATAATATCTGAAACATACCTTTGCTAGATAAATGGAAGCTGTTGTGAACATTAAGAAGTTATACAAGTAAAGGAAAAATCCAAGAAACAGATGAGTAGTGCAGAACTATGGACTTTGGAGCCAGACTCATGAAATCCTGTTTCTGCTAATCACTTAACAGTGTAACTTTGAGCAAATGACTTAACATCTCTGAGTCTCTGTCTCCTCTTCTGTAATTCTGTAAAACTACTATTGAGTTTAGAAACTGGCAATATAAAATGCTTAGTAAGGTGCCTGGCACACAGTTAAGTGTTTATAAATAGTAGCCCTTGTTGTCACTCCCACATTGCCTCTGTGAGAGGTCTGCATGAATGCCTACTGATCTGAATTAGAACCTTACGGTCAGAATCTCACTTGGGTTGGGTTGGTCCCCTGATAACCCAACAAGGGCCAGAAATGATAGTAAGTTATCAATTTAATGAGGCAAGTCCTCAAAAAAGTCACAACATGTGACTTTGGTTCAGTTGGGGTCAGAGTAACTGAGGCCTCACAATTAAAAAAGTAATCTCATATTAGGTTGTCTTGCTGAATAATTTGTTAAAAATCCTTTTCATGAAGTCAGATCATTAAAACTGACACCAGAGCAATCTCTGAGAGAGCCCTAGGCAGGTCTCACACCTCATTAATATAAATTAAATTTCTCAGGAGATGTTGTGAGTCTCCCCACCTGACAAACAGTGTTGTCATTTACTGGATTTCCCTCTGACCTTTCTGGACTTAAGAAATCCCTCCAAATATTAGCTATGGATAAGCTATTATTTTGGTTTTTACTTCACAACTATTCTTCAGAGTAAAGTGATTTTGTCTACTTTACTTTTCAGAAAGATCCTTCATTTAATGTGTCACCTTCCATTTTATGCTTAAGAACACATGAGGTTCTGCATGCCTAAAAAGGAGCAAGTGTGAAGTGAATGACAATTCTGGGGCTTTATTTGTTATTAGAGGTCTTTTTTCTTCCATTAAATAAAGACAGGAGATTTTTTTCTTCCTTAGAAGTCAAACCTTAAAGTCTTTCAATTGGTTTCTCAAATATAAGCAATGATATTAAAGGTATATTAAAATATCACTGTTACTCCTTTTGTTGGTACTAATGAATTTCATTAAATTACATAGTTGTAAAATGTTAAAAGGGAGAAAGCTTCTTGCTAAGTGAGTGACTGGGTGGAGGTGGGATGCTGAGAATATTGTTATTAAAATATGCAAACATGAATGTTCACCAGGGATAGCGTAGACTGAAGCTTTTAGCTCTGCCATTTCCCTGCATCCAGCTGTCAGTCTATCTAATTATTACAGTGCCATTCTGGCAGATGCATTTTGATGAATTATAGAATCTTACAGCCAGAGGCATCTTTGAAATTACCTAATACAACCTACATATTACTGATCAGAAAAATGAAGTCTAGAGTCATTTGCTCAAAGCTCTAAAGCTCATTAGTGGTCAGAGCCAATGCTACCACTGAGCTCACTTGGTCTCTTTGCCCCATTCCACATTCCCTTTACATTAGGATTAAAGGTAAAGGCCACCTCCACTATAGAGGTTCATGGGGGTGGGGGTCACAGCAGAAGACTAAGAAAAGCAAAGAGGGACTACCTAGTCAGAAACTTGAGGAGTACTGTCATCATCTGATAATGAATCTTCAGGAAAGTCAGTAATAACAGAAATGTCAGTTGGTCACTGCGGTTGGCTAGTAATCATCGTTAAGAGATGTTAACAGTCAAAGGAAGGGTGCACACTAAAGCTATACTTAGTGGGACCACCCAGAGATTAAAACACAAAACATAAAGCACTATTTCTACTTGGTCATAGCACCATCTGATTATCTAAAGTTTCCGAATGACCTCCTAATAAGGCTAGACAAGATTATAATGAAGTGATTCCCACTAATGTCACCTTGAGTTATGATTCTATCAAAATCTCCATCATAACTCCAAAGACTTAGAAAGACAAGGCCCTCAGCCAATAAATATCTTTTTCTTTTTTTACCACAATATTGTAAAGAATGATCTTTATCACTTTAGAACACTCTAGTAGTGAAAAACAAAATGTGAAGCATCGTTGTTAACAATGGCTCCTACACGTACTTTTGAAAGAGGGCAGGAATGCTCTGGTCACCATCTTGAACATGTCATCAATATTTGAGACAACACACTTTTCTCCTAAAAATTGATTTTCTACGAGTAAAAAGAAATAAACTTCCTCTTAAAAAATGAATATAGGGGCGCCTGGGTGGCTCAGTGAGTTAAAGCCTCTGCCTTCAGCTCCAGTCTTGATCCCGGGGTCCTGGGATTGAGCCCCGTGTCAGGCTCTCTGCTCAGTGGGGAGCCTGCTTCCCCACCACCCCTCTCTCTGCCTACTTGTGATCTATGTCAACTGAATAAATAAAATCTTTAAAAAAAAATGAATATGGGGCGCCTGGATGGCTCAGCCATTAAGTGTCTGCCTTTGACTCAGATCATGATTCCAGGCTGCTCAGATCAAGCCCCGCATCGGGCTCCCTACTCAGAGGAGAGCCTGCTTCTCCCTCTCCCACTCCCCCTGCTTGCATTCCCTCTCTTGCTGTCTCTCTCTCTCTGTGTCAAATAAATAAATAAAATCTTTTTTAAAAAGTCTTTAAAAAAATGAATATAACTTTCTGAGGAATCATTTGCCTAAGACTCAGTTCTTAGCTTTGAATGCTTAAATATGATCACTAAAAAAAAATATGAATGGAGAACAAGATTTAAAAATCAAGATGGGGACACCTGGGTGGCTCAGTGGGTTATGCCTCTGCCTTCAGCTCAGATCACGATCTCAGGGTCCTGGGATCAAGCCCCGCATCAGGCTCTCTGCTCAGCAGGAAGCCTGCTTTCCCTTCTCTCTCTGCCTGCCTCTCTGCCTACCTGTGATCTCTCTCCCTCTCTCTGTCAAATAAATAAAATCTTTTTTAAAAAAATCAAGATGTACAGCTGAATTGATTTATAAAATAAATTATGATCCTCTAAAATGCCACTTTTTTTGACCTCTCAAATTTCAGTTAATAAAAATATATATACTGAAAGACATTTGAAGGTAAAGATCTTTTCCCCCCACACTATTATTTCAACTCTAGGTAAACAACTCAAAGTAAAATTACAAGGAAGGAATTGAGAAACAATACTAAAAAAATGCATTTTCCCCCAAAGTCAATTTAATAAATATAACTGAATAACTACAGTGTGCAAGACCTTCTCCTAAATACTTCATGACAGCTATCCTGAAGAAACTTTCATTCTAGTTACACAGTAACTACAAAAAAAAAAACACTATAATACCCAACCTAATGTAGAGGGGCGAGTGGGGAATCAGAGAAGCTTCAAGAAGAGCAGCATTTGAGAGAGGACAAGAGGGAAGGATAAGATTTTGAAAAATAGGACAGGATAGCAAATAGCAGAGTAGAGCAATTTCCTGGTGCCAAGCTATCAATTAAAAAACCTTTGAAGGAGGGGGGGTTTCCTGCTAACAATATTAGACCACTTTGTACTGTCTTTAGATTGCATTTTTCAATTTATAAAACATTTTCTCCTCCTCCTCTCCCTCTTCATACTCCTCCTCCTCCTCTTTCCTTTTCTTCAGGAACAGATACCGGGGGTTTAAGGTGACCCCTTGATGTCCCTACTGAGAGAAAATACCCAAAAGGATCAAGGGCTTCCAAACAAAATAAAGCACTCTTTTAAAATTTCTCAGAAATCCTATGAGTGTCACATTCTAAGACACAGACTGGACAAGAATTATTCCTATTATATCTATCACAAAACAGGTTCAGAGGGCATAGTGCTGACCTAGATGAAAATGGTAGGTGAAAGGCAGCAATTGCAGGAACTCAGCCAGGTCATCCAATGTTAAGAGCTTTTCACACCAGCTCACCAATGTGAGGATGAAATTCAGAGTCAGGCTGTACCATAGTAAAGCCCCAAGTGACATCTAACCCCAGTTCTTAAGCAATAATGTGAATGTAACATCAGATACAAGCTATGAATATTTCCTTTCTCCCCCCAGACACAGTGTAATAAAAGACACAGGAGAAAAAGGAGTGTATTTTTTTAAACCTGTATTTTTAAAAGTAATAAAAACAGGTAACAGTAAGTTAACAAGTTTCTATGAAATGAATTAAAATACTGTAAAAAATCTAGAATTTCAAAATCATTAGATACACACTTCTCAATTGATCATGATGCCTGATTATGGGAAAATCAAATCTGCTGAAGGCAGATTTATTATTGAGGATATTTTTATGCAAAAAAATTATGCTAAAAAAATTGCAAAGCCAACATGTTTTGTAGTTGTTGGTGTTGTTGTCTGACAAGATTCCATATCTATTGAACTGAAGTATGAATAATAAACTGGGGATCTGGCTAGACAGCTAGACAGCTCCTCACTCAGCACTGTTACTAACTGGCTTCGTCAAGGTAACTCATCTCTCTAGAACTTAGTTTCTGATATGAAAAATGAAGCAACTCAACTAGGTATTATTTATGGGTTCTTCTTCTCTAAAATTGAGTCTATTAACACCCAAGCTTCTGGACATATGAGACACAATTCAAAAGACTACATGAGCCATTTTCCCCTAATGGAATATAATAAAACTTGCACACCTGAATACCTGAAGTGCACACAGAACAGAGAAGTCAAGCTTCATGAAACCAATATAATACCCCAATACTTACATAGCACTTTAGGTTTCACAGTGCATTTTCCCTTCATGTTTCCTCCATACCTTGAAGCCACATTCATAAGTACTTGCAACAGAAACAGAAACCAATGATCTATATCTTTCTTGCCATGCTGGAGATGTTAAAATAGCAACAGAGATTCAGTGTAGTATTTATAAAGATTCTGGAAGCATTTGTTACAATGATTATCCAAGGCCCATGATAATTTTACTCTGGTAGAATTTATAACAGCGGATTATATAACTCAGCTAAAATGGCCTCCAAGTATAGTATATTGTTTTAACCTACAATGAAGGTTAAAGACAGTTTAGAGACACATAGGGTCATGGGTGGCCGGGGATAATCTTGGTTTGATTTAGGGAGCTCTGTAAGTAAAACAATTTCATTCACTTTCACCTTTATATTTTGACATCTGGAGACTGGTTTGTGGAATCAGGAAAATGACAGATGAGACTGAACAGGAAATGCTATTCGGTTCATGTCCCAGGGATATTATTTAACAAAAGTGCTGAGCGAGCTATTTCAAAGGCTCAGCTGGAGGGAAGGCATACACTATATTCTATTTATGATGCTCATAGAAACATCTCAGAAGGTATAAATTTTGGCAACTTATACACATTCCTTTAGGCATTTTCCTATATTGGTTCCCTGCCTTCTATATACAAAAAAAATTTTATCCTTCACAAAAAGGAGAAATATTATCATTTCCAATAGGAAGCATATGCATTTTGATGATGAAAGGAAAGCCAATTCAGTATATTTTGAGGTACTGGATCAGAAAGTAAACACATCTTGCTTCTGAGTACCACTAAAGGCAATCTTCTACGGGTCTACTACATGATACTACATTAGGCATGTAATTTTGCACATGCGTGCATACACACACACACTCCCCCTCTATCTCTCCCCCTCTCTCTTCTACTTGGAATTATTAAGAAAAAATTAGAGATATTAGATATATTAGAGAAATATAGCGATTAGATATATTAGAGAAATATAATTCTTAAAATATTAAGAAAAAATTAGAGATTAAAATCCACTAAACATGTAGATTTTAAAAAGAAATATAGTTATGCAGCCAAAAGAATAATGATTTCTACTGAAATGACTGATCCCTATTATCAGTGAATTCCAGGAATCTAATAAGCAATTATAATCTCCCCCAACTTCCACAGATGGTAACATGTAGCAAAAATTTGAATTTTAATTTTTTCTGGACTCTTAAAAAAGTGCTAAGAATCTAAAAATCCAAAGAAATGTGCAAAGAGAAGAAATAATCATCTGCAGAGCATATCCTTGATAATTCTGAGCCAAATCACATGTTTTATTAAAATCTCAAAAAAACAAACCTCAATCTTTAGCAGAATGTTTTCTATACATTGTATTGTTTGGTTTGAGGATACATTAGTGGGGTTTAAAATATTCACGGCAAAGTAAATTAAGGTTACAAATTTTCAGGTCACCGGAGTGGTGCAGTCAGTTAAGTGTCCAACTCTTGGTTTCTGCTCCGGTCGTGATCTCAGGGTCATGATCTCAGGGTCGTGAGACGGAGCCTCCCACACCATGCATTAGCCCCAAGATTAGCTCCCCCCAAAAGCCTCACATTCAGCGTGGAGTCTGCTTGGGTTTCTTTCTCCCTCTCCCTCTGACCCTCCCTTCTACCCCTCAAATAAATAAATAAATCTTTTTTTTTTATTTCATTTCTTTTCAGCGTAACAGAATTCATAGTTTTACACCACACCCAGTGCTCCATGCAATGCGTGCCCTCCATGATACCCACCACCTGGCTCCCCCAACCTTAAAAAGAGAAATCAACTTGTAAATTCTCAAATGTATTTCCTTTGCATGATAATAGTCGAGGTATGATATCTGCTGCTATTTTAGAGGTGATCTATAACCTACTTTGTCTCTACTTATGTTTCTATTTCTATTTTTCTTCACAACTTTTCTTTTTTGCTTGTTTTTTCTTTTTGTTTTTATTATGTTCAGTTAGCCAACACATAGTACATCATTAGTTTTTGATGTATTGTTCAAAGATTCATTAGTTGTGTTTAACACTCACCCAGGGCTCATCACAATATGTGCCCTCCTTAATGCCCATCACCCGGTTACTTCATTCCCCCCAACCCCTCCCCTCTGAAACCCTCAGTTTGTTTCCCAGAGTCCGACAAACCATGAGAGACTCTTCACAACTTTTCGGTAAGATTTTTCTTACAAAAGTTGAGCAATTATGGCTTGAGCTTTAACTGTTCACACAACTGAGAGCCTAATTTATACCTTAGGTCAGGTCAGAGATGGGAAGGAGATAATGAGTGGGAGGTTGGAGGAATGGACATGAGATATCAGGATCACCAGGGAGCCTACACTGCCCCTAACCTGCTAGGTACTGTCCCAGTCCTGCCCTTCCCCACACCTTCCCACTCCCTCACCCCCTACTACCCTCAACCCCCACGGCCCAGCAAGTCTGTTATGCTGGAAAGGGATAAGAGTAAGGATAAGGATAAGGATAAGGATAAGGATAAGGATAAGGATAAGGATAAGGATAAGGATAAGGGTAAGGATAATGTCTGCCTTTGAAAAAGCTCCACAGCTCTAAGAATACTGATCCTGGTAACTGGAAGAGAACATCTTTGCGGAGATATCAATATGAAGTCAAGAAACAAAAGGTTCTGAGGATCCATAAACCTGGAAACGACACACACTATGTATCTCCCTTCATGGGACTCACACTGCATATTAGCACAGTAAGCTGTCCAAAAAGTTTAGGAGTAAAGAAACCTGTTTAACTTTATTTAATGATGTTAAAATTTTATTCATCTATTAAGCTTTCCCTTAACACCAATTTGGGAGGATAATTTAGAAATCCTGAAGTGTTTTGGAAAATGTCCCTATTCCATTGTATGGGGGCTCTGTGCCAGAGTATATGTGTACTGGCACTTTAGTACAGTGACCAGATTTCTAAAAGCATCCAGTAAAAGCTTAATCTTATTCAAGTACAGGGTTATTTACTTGGTAATGGTGTCGTAGTGGTTATTAAATGCATTAGTCTACTCAAAAGCCACCATTAGCAGTGCTAAAACTATCTGTACTACTGGGTCCCTGAGAGCACACAGGCCCCAACGTTCTAATGGTTGCTTAATCTCAACTCTCTCTGAAGAAATAAGGCCACTTGTTATACCTCAAATGTCTTTTCTTTCTCATCTCTAGATCATTGCTTTTGTTTTTTGCTCTGCCTGGAAGCTCCCCCTACCAGGTCTCTGAATGTCAGTCTTACTAACCCAGGTCCATCTACCTACCTAAACACCAGCTCCTCCACAAAACCTTTCCTGGTTTGCCATGACTGGTTGGCTTCTATCAAACTCCCCGACCACTGTGAGTACCTCCTAAAGCAAGAATCAAATTCCTGTCATATAACCATAGGTCTTCTAATCTCATCCTCTAATTAGATGGCAAATTCTTCAGGTATGAGAACTGTGTTTTCTCCCCATGTAGGTGAAGAAATTTAAGCCTAGGAAAATGTAGCAGCTTGTCTAAGGTCACATAACTAGTAAGTGGCAGTGCTGGGATTTACACCAGATCTGTCCAACCCCAGGACCCAGGATTTTCCCCTTATCCTCCATGCCCCCATCTCTCAGACAGCAAGCCAATGGTTCCTATGGCAACAAAAAGAACATAAGTCACCTCCTATTGGAGACAGGTAACATAAAAGTTCTATCTATCTGCCCTAACTCATTGCCTGGTTTCTGACTTAATGTGTTAACTCTATACTCTGCTTTTAGACCTTCATTTCTCCAAGTATATTCTGGGAAACAATAGTAATGAGAGATGCAAATCATTTTTTTAAAAGAGCTTTATGGGAAACTGCATGTTAACCGAAGTTAAAAATATTGGTTCCTTACTGCACGACTTTGCATATCATTTAATATGATACTACGCAGGATTATATATAGTTTTTGTATATATATTTCATATTTTTAGAGGGCACAAGATATTGGCACATACTTTAAGCATCCAAGAACAGAACCATCCTTCATAAATTTCATCTAATTCAATAGAGCAATGTCTCAAAGAGTTTTATTTTAATAGCATCATTTTTACAATATAAATTCATTTCAAGACCACTTAATAACATGCATCTAAATAAGAATTAGCACAATCAAATGCAATAGAATTTCATGTTACTAGGATTTTAAACTAGCAATAATCTACTTTGGGCCAGCAAGTGAGTGATTAAGTGCTACTCACATAATGTCTGACATTTAATGAGGGAGTCACATGGATATAGAATATGTTTCACTCAATGATTAATATAGTTTCACTATATTTAGTTCCTATTTGAACATATCACCTTTTTTCTCCCCATCCCTGAACTCAGCCAAGGACATGGGATAAATCTGATGACTAAAAATCAGGAAGTTTTGATGAATGAAACAGATGAGAACAAGACTAACTCTCCTAGGAGAAAATTAGACTTTCCTCCATTAAGTCACTTTTAGACCAGTTGCAATTATTTAAAATAAACTCAAATAATATTGGTGACCTCTCAGGAGGGCAACTGGTTGACCTTGGAACACAAGTGAGAGAGAAACTTTTCATTTACACACTTTTATATTCATAGTAGGTAGAACCATGTCCCCAAAAAGAGACATGTTCAAGTCCCAACACCCTTGACCCCATACTTACGAATGTGACTTTATTTGGAAAGTGGGTCTTTGCAGATATAATCAAGTTAAAAAGAAGTCATAGTGGATTAGGCTGGGCCATAACCCAATAATCAATGTCCTTAAAATAAGAGAGAAAAAATGAATGCAGACAGAGAGGGACACAGAGGGAGAACCCCACTGATGACAGAAGCAAAGAATGGAGTGACACAGTTGCAGGCCAAGGAACACCAAGGATTTCCCTATGCAGCAGAAGCTAGAAGACTCAGGAAGGATTCTTTCCTAGAGTCTCAGGAAACCATGTCCCTTCCAAAACCTTGTTTTCAGACTTGTAGCCTCCAGAACATAAGAGAATGAATTTCTGTTGTTTAAAACCACAGTTTTAAACTGTGGTACTTTGTTCTAGTAACCTTAGGAAAATAATACAGTACTTTTAAAATTGTATACATTGCAACTATACTACATGTTCAAAAATTAATCAAATGAAAGTAAGATCAACAGAATGAAAATACAAGCCACAGACTGGGAGAAAATATTAGCAAAAAATATATCTGATAAATGAGACTGTCATTTAAAAAAAAAAAAAAAACTTCTTAAAACTCAATGGTAGGAGGGGTACCTGGGTGGTTCAGTAGGTTAAGGGTCTGCCTTTCAGGCATGATTTCAGCATCCTGTGATCAAGCCTTGCATTAGGATCCCTGTGCAGAGAGGAGCCACTTTCCCCCTCTTCCTAGCCCCCACTCATGCTAGCTCACTCTCTTTCTCTCTCAGATAAATAAAATCTTAAAAAAAAAAAAAAAAAGCTGCTCAAAGGTAAGAAAATAGACAAGTAAACAAACAGTGAGAAAACAGAAAACACCCCAATGGAAAGTCAGCTTAAGTCCTAACAGACACCTCCCTAAAGAAGATATACAAATGGCAAGTAAGAATACGAAAACATGTTCCATCCACATCCTATGTCATCAAGGAAATGCAAATTAAAACAACATTTAGATACTACTACATATCTAGTAAAATGATCATAATCTGGAACACTGACACCACCAAATAAATGCTGGTCAAGAGCAACCAGGAACTCTGATTCATTGCTGGGGGGAACATAAAATGGTATATTTTATTTATTTACGTTACCAAACTGGAAGACAGTTTGACAGTTTCTTACAAAACTCAACATACTCTATACTCTTATCACAGAATTCAGCAATCACACTCCTTGATATTTACCCAAAGAAGTTGAAAACTATGTCTACCCAAAAATCTGCACACAAATGTTTATAGGAGCTTATTTATAAAGGTGAAAAGTTAGAAAGAACAAAGATGTCCTCCAATAGGTAAATGAATAAATAAATAAACTGTGGTACATCCAGACAATGGAATATTATTCAGCACTAATAAGAAATGAACCACCAAGCTATGAAACGACATGGAAAAGCTTCAATGCATATTACTAAATTAAGAAGCTAATCTGACAAGGTTACACAAGCACAATTCCAACTATACAACATTCTGGAAAAGAAAAAGCAATGAAGACAATAAAAAGATTAGCGTTTGCCAGGGATTAAGGTGGAGGGAGGGATGAATAAGCAGAGCACAGAGGATTCTTAGGGCTGTGAAACTTTTCTGTATGAAACTACTACAGTGGGTCCATGTCATTATATATTTGTCCAAACTATAGAATGTGCAACATCAAGTGAACCCTAATGTAAATTACAAGCTTTAGGTGATAATGATGTGTCACCATAGTTTCGTCAACTGTAAGAAATGTACCACTCTAGGATGAATGTTGATAATTAAGGTTATCTATGTGTGGGGTAGGAGGTAGATGGGAAATCTTTCCACTTCCCATTCAATTTTGTTGTGAATTTAAAACTGCTCTCAAATACAAAGTCTAATAAAAAATATATTTAAACCATAAAGTGAGCAAAAAGTTTTTTGGTTTTTTTTTTTAAAGTAAATTCTTTACTTTCCCGTCTCCTCCCTCCCCCCAGCCCCA